>QLOR01002414.1:719-26476 GCA_003313825.1 Sarcodon aspratus | reverse complement strand
CTCATGTCCATCAGCAAATCTTGCTTCGCATCTTTGAAAAACAGAGCTGACCCTGCTCGTCAACCGTACGCTGTACAACTTGACCTCTGATGCCGGCATGATGATCGACGCCTCAAACACCGGAGAACATGGTCAACAACTTGAAAGTCACGAGGAAGACTTCTTGAAGTCCGTCGGCTCACTCAGCTCGGCATCCGAAGCACTATTTTTCTTGGAAATCACACCATCATCAAAGATTGAAGAAGCCAGCACAGCTGCAAGTCTGACTTCCAACGGCAAACTACACACTCCACTACAATGTGACAACTTGAAGGACTCCTGCATCGAGTCCTAAATGCTCTGTAGCATTAGAGAGGATGCCGTCACTTCTGTCTCAGAGTAAATATAGCATCCAACGTGTCGCCGCATCGAGGACCTTTAATAAATAGCTCTACCGTGTAACCGGATGCCAGTGCTCTTGTATCAAAGTGGTCGGAATCGGAGTCCGTCGGACTGACGACTCGTTTCCTTCCAGTTGTCACTCCAATACCCTATATCAAGGCCCATTGCGAGTTGGGTTATAATATAACCAATGTTATCGAAATCAGACGTGTGCGGTGGATTACTGTAAGTAACACCCTGGAAAACCTTTATTGTCGTTCCAAACTCGAGCAACACCTCCGATTCTCGATCTTATTTTCCTTCGGGGGTTAAACCGCTTTTTCCATGTTGTACTCACCGGAATTCCGTCAGCTCACTGATTTCATCACTGGCGAAGTAAACGGGTCTTCTTCAGTACGATAAGTAACTTCAACTGGTTTCAATTTACATAGGTATATGACAATCACTATGAAGAACTGAAGACTGAACTATCTTCGCGTACGATTTTATTTGTACACATTTTCGCAGAGCCAGGACACGATTCAAAACCCACCTTATCTCTTAAATCCTTCTAGTAAAAACAACAGGTAACCTTCCTCTTCTGAAGATCGCATGGTCTCGCAAAGTCTCGATCCACTTCTTATCATCGTGACCTTCTGCGAATTTCATATCAAGCTTCTGCATCATACAGCATACCACCGTCTGCATCTCTGCTAGGGCAAGGAATTTACCGACGCAGTTCGCAGGGCCATATGAGAACGGCGAGAAGGCGTCCATGTTGTGTACAAAGTCCTTTGGACGAGTAAGTATAACTTGAGAAGAGGCTGAAGACGGGGACGAAGGGAGGGCGACGTAGTCTTTCTTTTCCGCTAGAAGCCATCTCTCGGGCCAGAAAACATCCGGGCTGGGAGAAAAGTTTCTTGAGTCGCGTTGGATAGCATAGAAATTGGCAGAGACTGCTGTCCCTTCAGGGATATAGCTGCATATGCGAGAAATTTTTAGTCAGTGAAAAATAAAAATAAAAAACCACGGGAAAGGATCCACTCACTGAGAGCCTATCATTTTCGCACCCATTCCTTTGTAACACGCGCGCTGGCTTCCACCGGGAACGACAGGTAATAATCGCAATGATTCGTTACTATGGAAGAAACGTGAGCGCAGGCATCCGCGAGAGTGGGAAGACATGAGCAAAATCTATTACTGACATGCACGCGGATAAGTAAGGCATGTCTCCGTGGTGCCTGGCACTCGAACCGTCCTCATCTGTGGGATAAAAGTTGTCTATCTCGGCTCGCAGACGTGCATATACCTGGGGATTTGACATGAGGAAGACGAACAAATTGCTCAAAGCTGTCGCAGTTGTATCCGAGCCTATGAAAACAATTGTTCATCAAAGTACGGTGTGATTCAGAGACAAACCTACCTGCGCCAATGGCCAGTGATCCATCAGATAGCACTTGTGCCCAGCTAGGGGGTTCCTTATCGATACCACCCTCGTCAAACTAGTTTTTCAAGAGCAGGCTCAATGTCGCCGGACTCGTTCGTGTGAACGTGAAACAACGTGCCAAGTGATAGAATAAGTCCTTGTACTGCGAACCTTTCTGTCCTCGCTTAGCAGCCATCTCCGCTCCAAACCGACGAAACTTGATGAAGCTACCCGAAAAGCATGTGAATATTTCCAAAAATGGAGCTATCCATGGGATACGCCCGAAAAACGCCGCGGAACTACAAATAAATTGTTGATCTTACTTTGCAGCGGAATGAAGGATACCATCTCACCAAATGCCTTCATCTTGCAGCTTCCAAAGACCGTCTACATCGCCATCACGCATCATTTCAGTACCTCCGCCGAATCTTTAAATTGACAGGAATGCTTCGTTAATTTTTTGGGGCTTCCAAGGTAAGCAGAGAAGAGCATACGCCATATCCATCATGAAATCATACCTGAAGTTAAGCTAAGTTAGGGCCCAAAGTTTTCGAATCTTTAAGGTGATATGAAACGCACGAGAAGTAACTCAACCTCTCGGATAGGTCGACAGTCGATCCAGCGCCATCTTCGAGCTGCTTTACAAGCTGTGTGACTCTTTTACTGATTATTGGTTTGTAATCTTTGAGAGCAGCAGCGTTGAGACCTCGCAGCCAATGGGTCCTCCTTTGCATGTGTAGCTTACGATCACCGATTCCGGTAAGAGGGGGGAGCGCCGATTTGAGATTCCGACCTTCATGGTCTACACAGGAACATGAAAACAAAAAATGCATGATACACACGGAGAATTAGTTAAGAAACTTACGAGGACCTTTGGGAAGACCCTGGGTTCCATGGAGGGGTGCGATGGCCGATGCATCGCGAATAGAAATCTCGTTCGGTCCTGTTAAACTTGATTACATCCGCGAAGAGTATTTGCATTGTATCCTTGACCAACCTATCCTAATTACATCTCCATACTTCTGATGAAGCTTTTGAACATGTAAGTATCGTTTCCCTCGATTGCCCATGAATGCCTACAAGCCTCGATCAATTCAGAAGAAACACAGAGCTCTGACGTGGGAAGAACATACAACCCATATCATGGATATCTTGTCGAGTGTCGCACCTGGATATCGAGCCAAAGGATGGAATGGAGACAATCGATAGGCAATAAGCGAGAAACTCAGGACCAGATAATAAGTTGAGAGGGCGGTAAGTATAGCAAAGATCCAATGACTGAAATGCGGTAGTAGAATCATGCTCAAGACTCCTGGAATGACGATCAATAATGCCAGCAGAGCGGCCGGATCTCTTGGCTCAAGTCTGTTAAACGCCAGATGAGTGACCTTTTGAGGTTCTGTCAGTGATAACCATTTGTTAGATTACGAGATACGACATACGAAGCTAAAAGCCGCTATGAGACATAGGGCGTTGCGCTTGGACAGCGACAATATCGTGAACTCTGTGAGGTCCATGGAAGACAAATGTGAACATTTCCATCCCACAACGCAATTTATAGCAACTGGGAATATGAATCATACAGTCTCATGACCAAGTCTAGGTCGGAGACTCCGTAACACATGATCTTAGTCGAACCAGAGTATGTACCCTTTTTCCCCGTTCCCCCGTCAGAAGAAGTTGGAGGCAAGGATGATAACGGATAATTAGACATAGCAGAGGTATAATACCGTCAATTTGAATTGAATATCACATGTGAGTATTACACGCACGGGTATTTATCCCTCGGCACTGGCGGCCGGTAACCAGCATAAATCGACCCTGCTCTGTTACTGTAAGGAAAAGTTCCAGGAACCTACATGTTGTGGTATGAGCAACTATAGATCCCTCAAGCTTCTCTCAGTTTCGGTAGTACGAGATCTGAAACCACACCTGCGAAAAGATAAAAGCCGACGAGACTTGCTGCGCTTTCAGGGACGCTTGCCATCAATTTTGACACATGTTATAAGATTTTGAGGAAGAAAAGCGATGCCTCTGTCAGCGGGGTGGAGTGCAGTGTGGCTCAATAGTGGTCCGGGTATAACAGCGCTTAAACGTAGTACGTTCCTAACATTGGAGTATGAGCCGAGGATTTGACGGTTTCGTGCGCTGAGAGCTGGAGCTGGGCCATTGTCTGGTCTATTCCGAATGTTCTGGCTTGACTCGAACTGGCGTGATAAGTCCATTGAATATTTTTGTAGTAAATTCTCGGTAGTGCTGGAACTGAAATGATTGCAGTCGCGGACCGCCCCGATGGAAAATAGCAGAACTTCACAGCCTCCCGCTTCCGAAAGTCGTTATTTTATTTGTCTACTAAACAGAACATAACAATATATCATTGGTCCACGCACTAGCATCTTTCTTGTTCCAATTAGATGATATTACAGACATTGTTATACGAATAATTGAACATTATACGGTCACATAGTACATTGAACTTCATCATGAAGGAGAAACACACACATAAAGAACATAGACTCGGCAGGACGCGATTCGAAATACCTGGCCTACATTTTACTGCCTTTTAGTAAGAACAACGGGCAAACTTCCCTTTCTCAAGATCGAATATTCCCGTAAATCTTCAAACCACTTCATATTATCGTACCCGTCGGCAAATCTCATCTCGAGTTTTTGCATGATATGGCAAATGACGTTCTTCATTTCTTGCAGAGCAAGGTATTTGCCGACGCAATTAGCGGGGCCGTATGAGAATGGCGCAAATGCACCAGTGTTGTGTACAAAGTCCTTTGGACGGGTAGGTGCAGTTGGAGAAGAGATAGGGGAAGACGTGGCCGGAGGAAGGGCGGCGTAGCTTTTCTTCTCAGCAATAAGCCATCTTTCGGGCCAGAAAATATCCGGGCCAGGAGAGAAATTTCGTGGGTCGCGCTGTATGGCATAGAAGTTGGCCGAGACTGCTGTGCCTTCAGGGATGTGGCTGTATATACGTAAAATTTACTGAATAAAGTCAGCGGAAAGAAATCCACTTACTAGGATCCTATCATTCTCCCACCCATCCCATTGTAGCATGCTCGCTGGCTCCCGCATGGGACGACAGGAAACAGTCGTAATGTTTCATTGCTGTAAAAAAATAGAACAACACACGAAGGAATTTCATGAGAGTAACAAAGGATGAGCAAAACTTGTTACTGACATGCATGCAGTCAAGTAAGGCATATCTCCGTGATACTTGGTACTCAAACTGTCCTCGTCTGCAGGGTAAAACTTGTCTATCTCGGATTGGAGACGTGCGTACACCTGGGGGTTTGACATGAGGAAGAAAAATACGTTGCTTAGAGTTGTTGCAGTCGTGTCTGAGCCTTTGAAAATAGTTGTTTGACTGTGGGTAGCGCGATTAAGAGACGAGCATACCTGCGGCCATAGCCAGTGACCCATCAGCTAACACTTGTTCCAAGCTAGGAGGCTCTTTGTCAACGCCACCTTCATCAAACTACGTTTCACAAGTGGAATAAGCGTCGCAGAAGGGGCTCACGCAGAATAAAATGAAATACCAAGTGATAAAACAGGTCCTTGTACTGTGAACCTGCCTGTCGTCGCTTCTCGACCGTCTCCATGCCGAAATGACGGAACTTAACAAGGTCACCAGTAAAGCACGTGAGCAGATGGGAAAACGGAGCTATCCATGGTATATGTCCAAGAAATGCCGCAGAGCTGCAGGATACATGAATAAACACATCAATAATCGGCTGGGGAGGAAATTATTATACCAAATTCCTTCCTCTTGAATTTTGAAAAGGCTTTTTACATCGCCGTCACGGATCATTTCGGAACCTCCGCCGAATCTTCGAATTAAGAAAAATCACTCATAAATTTCATAAATGATATAAACAGAAAACGGAGATGATCTTACGCCATATCACTCATGAAATCATACCTGTTGTCAAGCCGTGGTCAGCATTAAAAAGCACAAGGAGATGTCAGGTAACATACGAGAAGTAACCCAACGCCATGGATAGGTCGACATTCGATCCCATGTTGGTTTCGAGCCGCTCGACAAGTTGTGTGACCCGCTTCCTGATTATCGGCTCGTAACCTCTGAGAGCTGCGGCATTGAGGCCTCGTAGCCAATGAGTTCTCCGTTGCATGTGTAAGTTACGATCACCTATGCCGACAAGGCTAGGGATCGCAGATTTAAGTTTCCGACCTTCGTGTTCTATGTGAGAACGTGATGTTAATTCATGTGAGGTAGACTGTAAAGTGGCTGGAAAAACTCACGAGGACCTTTTGGAAGACCCTGCGTGCCATGAAGTGGTGCAATAATTGATGGATCACGAATCGAAATCTCGTTCGGTCCTGTCAAATTGATAAGAACGTTGAAGGGTGACGAAGGATGCTTGGCTGACCTATCCTGATCACATCTCCATACTGCTGGTGAAGGTTATAAAGATCAACAAATCGTTTCCCTCGTTTGCCCTCAAATGCCTGCAGAGTATACTCAATTATGAGAGTGCACAACTTCGAATCTGGAAAAACATACAACACAAAGCTTGGATATCTTATCGAGTGTTCGGCCTGGATAAGGAGCTAACGGGTGAAATGGAGAGAGCCGATAGACAACCAGCGAGAAACTCAGGACCAGGTGGTATGTCGAGAAGCCGGTAAATATAGCAAAAATCCCATTATTGGAATGTGGTAGTAGGGTCATGCTTAGGACTCCTGGAAGGATAAACAATAGCATCAATAATGCAGCTGGCTCTCTCGGCTCGAGTCTGTTAAACGCCAGATGAGCAATCTTTAAAGCATGTTTTCAATGGTGATAATCAAGAGGCGGACAAGACAGAACATACGAAGCCAAAAGCTGTTATCAGATATAATGCATTGCATCTAGACAGCGGCAATGTGAGGAATTCTGTGAGGACCATGGTAGGAGACAACTGCAGTCATTCCGATTCCACACCGCAATTTATACTGGTCCTGAACCTATGACATAGCTTCATTAAACCGGGCAGTCGAATTTGGTTTGTCAACCCCATGGCACATGATCCTTGTTGGAGTGTGAAGAACCTCTTTCCATTTCCTCTACGAGAAAGAAACGGCGTATTAGAAATAACGGAGGTGTACACCGTCGGGGCAATGGACATTTCAACACGTACGGGCGTTTGTATCCGCACTGGCACGCGTACGGATGAACCAAGCCAGCATAAATTAACTTCCTTTGTTCGAGGATGGACGTCCAGATGCTTTGCTAAGTATATGCGGTGGCCGGACATCCCGGACCTTTCTCCGTTTGGCACGAGATCTGAAAAGACGCTTGCTAAAGCATACATAATCTTGTTAATTCCGTGGGCTGTTTGGTATACAGGAAGCCGCTGGTAAGGGTCCTTATCGCGTTTCAGATGAGAGCCTCGGATGGAGCATTGAACGTTTGAGCGCGATGGGGAAGCGAGACTCCAAAAGAGCAACATGCTAGCCCTAGTTCACCAGGACGGAAGTATTTGAAGCACCGCGGACCAAAAAAACCACCCATGAACACGAGACCTGCAGTCCTGGTGATTCTTGAAGTAGGATCGCATAACGCTATTGATTTGACGTATATTCCAAAACAGGCTTGCTGATCTTGTACAATGTTCACCAGAAGCCTAAGCCACTCTGGACTTATGAGGTGGATACGCATGCAGGCTGAAAGCCAATAATTGAGTATTGAATAGTCAGATTCAAGAGGAAGGCAACGCACTGTGTAGTACACTAGGAAACTTTCAAAGGGTATATCGAAACATGGTGCGAGATTATCGGTGTAGTGGTCACCACGAGGAGCAAGCATGTTACTTAGCGAGCCAATCAGCCGCGGTATCGGGGATGAAAGGCGATATTTCTCCAGAGGGCTCAAGCATCACTGTTGGAGTCTTGGAGAGAAGTAGTGTAGTCCGACAAAACAATTAGGTCTGCCAGCGTTTGCCGGAAAAGCCGTTAGACGCGCATTATAGCCTTCCCAAAACAAGCATTCCTTTCTTGAGATTCCCACCAGGCGCCCGCATCACGATTTGCCAAACCAATCTAGGCCTGCTCATTAGCTTTGTACCGTAACTCACGCCATCGAACTCGGTCAACATTCAACTGGCAAAGTAAGTAAGTCTAGTTCCAACTTGCCTAGACATCAACTCGGCTGCAGCTAATACCGAATCGTGACTAATCTCCGATTGTGCCGTCAACTTGAAGCCATGCGCCAGCACTTTTCGCAGTAGTAGCTCAGTATTGGGAATTTGCTGCGCCGAGCCTAGCATGGTTACTGTTTATGCAAATATAAATTTCGACGGAAGAAAACTATGTGTGGACAGAAAATCAATACATCAACGTCTAAATCCCTCTTGAATATCGCAGAACTCGTTGGGGGCTCGTAGTGACTCCATAAAGGCAAAACTGGTATACATAAGACAACAAAACAGCAGGCAGTTAGTGTTACTGTCGAATTGACAAGTTAGGACCCGACTTGACTCACTTAATCCTTGAAAATTTGTTCGACTTGGCAGGAGTTGCATTGCACCGCCAACGAACATGCGGCTGTATGCTACTTTGTAGTTTCTGAAGTCACAAGTTGGCCTGTGTTAGCGAATTTCCCAACTTGGTTGGCGATAGTCCAAAAAATATGGATAAGCAGGCGAAGTCAATAAAGCGCTTTGTACAAGACAGCTGTCCTAACCGAATTTCGGAGATATGGAAAAGCATGCAGAGCGACCCTCGGAGTAACCCAGTTACTTACGCACTCATAACATATTCAGTACAGTTTGACCTTTCATTTCCGTGTACTTATCCAGTACACCATAACGGAAGTCGTGAGTAGGCGGCGGGCCGAGCAAGCCGCACGTCGGCGATCAACATACGATTGGAATAACAGCAACCTCAGTGTGGACTCTGTTCGGCTCGACTCAGCTTGCGGCAACACCACGTATGAGGCAGCGTTTATCCGCTCGGAGGGTTTGTTGCAATACCACATCAGGTCATCCAGCCAAGCAGTGTACGCAAACCAGCATCAGTTAGGGAAAGACGATGGTGTATCGAGCCTTCCTTGGAGACAATGGGGGAGGTGGAGAGGAAGGCGATCTGAATTTTGAAAGCATGAAGCTCAACGGGCGGGCCGGACTCGGACGGTGGTGACGTATTTGTCAACCGGACCGGTGACGGGTGACCAACCAAGTCACCCATCACGGTATTAGACTGAACTTCTTGAAAGCTCGCGTCACCGTTCAGGGTACTACTAGGACGATACCGGCACACCAGTACTGGGAGCGGACAGCAATATCTAATCTCCAGGACCTGGTCTGTGATATCTAATATTCAAATGTATCGTATCATGTCCTGTTAGTATCGTGTCTACTCCGAGTCATGTTATAACCCTGTCACAAGGCTATCAGCCATAAGGAACATTCCCAATGTGATTTTCCACAGACCTATACCCACTACTGCATGCGACGGTTCCCACCACTACGCCGAACGAGATCGAAAGTACGTTCTGGTTCTCCTTTAATTGGTGGCGATGGATGCCTTAAACCGCATATTCCTCCCTTTGTAGATGTGTATTCTAAAAACAGGTAACAATTTTATATTCAAAATTGCATCTTGCAGATCTCTGTCATCATCTCAATACAATCTTTGAGCTCGCATGCAATGATTGCATCTCATGTGCCAATCAGCTCTGGTATGATGTACAACGTCTCCATGGACTCGATCTAGCTCAATGGCCCAAAGGACCCAAGAAGCACGCCTTTCAGCTTCATTTCCCTGTGAATCAACAGGCTCGGTCCTATTAAGATCAGGTGCAACCCGCGATACGAGATCTTCCTTCGTCGGGTGAAATCATGTCTATTCGACCCTATGGCTCAGGCCATTGGACGGCTTCACGAGGGCCGAATGGCGTTCAACCGCTTACCGAGGATCTAGTACTGTCGCTGTATTATGATTCGTGTTTCACAAGTTATAGCCTCCCTCATTTCCGGTTGATCCTCTTACTATGAGAATATTCGGTCCTATCCCCGTCCGCAATTCATGTAAATAATCGATTCAATCGAAATCATTAATGCAAGAACAGTCAATACAGGGCGTGCACTGGGTTAACCGTATGTCCGATCCCATAAGTGTCCACTGAGGCTAATATCACCCTGTAGCCCTGGTATCATCTATACTTAGAAGTTCATGACAGGATTCCATCCAATCATGGACATCGGCTGCATTTACAATGAAAGCCGGAAGCTTTCAAGTGCTTTTTTATCCTCTGAGGACCGTGGAAGATAGTCCCCATGCGTTTTCGCGGTATCCCCACGCGTATTACTCGAAGCGGATGGAACACCTGGTGTTAGGAGCGACAGCCGCGGTAAAGCAGGGACACGTTTATGATCGGCGTTCACGGAGTGATGTGAAAGGTTGGGTGAAGATGTCGAGGAGCACCTTGAACACGAAGATTGATCTGGATCACGGGAGTCCTGCTCCGACAGTGAACTATTTCTTTTATGTGACGACCAGGTAGGGCTAGACTCCTCTATTGAGGGAGTATTAGGCTGATCCAATTTTCTTGTGCTCGCCTTTCCAGGCAAAAAGACACCGTCTGGGATCCTAAGCCGTCGCAAGTAGTCATAATGGTCAACTGTGGGCAGTCGGTGGAATTCGTCCTCCTGTAGAAAATTAAAATGGACAGCGTGATAAAAGGCGAAGGCGCCATACCGAAAAGTATGCCACAATATGCCATTTTTTGCAGCCCGACATATGTCGAACGAGGGTGCTGTACGTTTGTTTTATAAGTCCCCCTGGTTTCGCCGGGCGGTCTTGTCGTCGGCTAGCGGTGGTTGGAGATGTCGTCGGATCGAGCGTTTTCTGAGCTCTGAATAGGAATGAATGATATTCAAATTTCGGTGAAACATGTGCCTACCGCCGTGCTGCTTTAGCATCCCTTTCTTCTTGGCTGATCTCGATCTGTTCTTGATACCAAAGATAATCTCCGCGCATGCGACTCTGTGACCTAAAGATTGCATTGGTCACAAATTGAAGGGACTACAGCACAGGATAACTTGCCATCTTCGACCGTCAGTCCAACGCGAGAGCGCGCCTTTGCTCTCTGACTCCTCCCAAACAAAAATGTCGCCGGACTTCAACTGGGATCGCTCGTTTCCATTCAGTCGTCGCGTGATTAGCGGCAAGATGTTCATTCGAACTGCTTCAAACAATATCAAGGCATCTTGGGCATCCCGGATATCTGTTATTGATCAAATGACTGAACAAAGAGTCCCGGGCGCAGGACCTGGTACATACGAAGCAATGGATGGGTGATGTACCGATTGACAGCTGGCGAGGATCTGGGTAGTATGAAGCTCTGGCTGGAGGAATCCATCTTTAGCGCGATGAAGGAACGTTTTGGATATCGTGAACCCCAGGGGCCTTTTATATGGATGGGATAACCTATCAGCCGTCAGCGTTAATGTGATTGACGCGTACCCTAGTAAAGGCGGTCCGCAACAAGAACAGGAGAAGCCTAGTTCAAGTCTGAATCCCAATATAATGTTCTATGCTGTAATGGCAGTATAGAACGTTACAACAGAGTAAGTCTTGTGAATTCGAACGTAAAAAAGGAGAGATTGCATATGTTTTCATGCATCAGGAGCCGTTTTGAAGTAGTTATGGCAATGGCGACGCTCTGAAGGATACCCTGGGAAAAGAACGACGGCGAAATGAGCTTGTTTTAAAGGATAACGCGAATAAACTCCTTATACCCCGACGTTGGAAACAAGATTCATCTTCATTACCTCGACGGCTGTCAAAAAGAAGTAATGCATCGATCAATCCAGTTGATGCTTCTTGAATAGGTCCGAAATCGAAAGTAGAGTCGTGGAATGATAAAATTCACGTGAGTGCACGTACTCCTACTCTTTGGTAACCCTTCGGCGATTCTGAGTCGGGTTCGCAAATAGGTCACAGCAACAGCATCGAGTCTAATCAGCTACGGGTTGAATTTCAAAGCTCAGGGCCGTGCCGCAAGTGTTAGTGCAGTGAACTTATATGGAAACTCCCTCAAAGGCAACTTTGAGAGATCAAGGGTCGCTTTGTTGAACATCCAATGGACTTCATGCTACACGCCGCATATTTGCATATAACGGTAGAGATCTAAGAAAAATATCAGCAAGATCAACAACTGCCGACGCCCAATAACATCGGCACCGAATAAAGTATATCGTCGTGCCAGTGATGACGGGATAGAGTAAACGCGGATTGCCTAACCGAAAAAGCCAGATGCCGTGGTAGCTACATTGAGGTAACAATAATTGATGCGCGACATTTGGATTAGCCAGTGATAAATCGGCTGATCTCGAGTGCAAAGAAAACATTACCGTATGAAAGATGAAAAGGTGTTCCATGTTGTTCAAGTTATTGCGAGGATCGATACCAAAATCCAGCAATGGCGACTCGGACCGGACGGAGTTATCCAGCGTACCTTGGTATAAGAATCTATAAAATGAACATAAGCACTTCAATCGGGGAACCCCAGGGGACCGTGGATAATATTGAAAACTGGAGTTCCCGGGCTCGACCATCGATGATCAGCATCTTTAAACATATGGACACATTTTGAATTCATATGGAATGCTCGGTTGCTAGGAACAGCTCGGAATGTCGTAACGATTCCTGATGTTTCTGGTTGCTACTAGTGTAGACTGAAAATGGGCGACACGGGTCCCGTTGTTTCTTGTGAGTCAACAGGTGGATTGGTTTGATCGGAGAACGCCTAGCCAATATGAGAACAGCAGTATTCGGAAGTCGTTTTCGTGAAGTTACTCTATGATATCCTCAAGAATTCCACCCATCTTCATACGGGAATTTTGCAACGTGGTTTTTCGGGTAGTAAGAGTCAAGCCGTTGCTTCTCCCGAAGTGGAGCGGCGTGCACATCGACTTCAATCTCGTGAAGAATCTGTGAGTAAAATTCTTTGTGCATTCTTACTACCCTGGAGGGAGCTACATCATCAAATCTCTTCCCAACCCGGCAGCGGAGACATCACGGTTCCTCGGTGCTCGGAAGTGACGGTAGCCGTTCGAATGCGAGTCTCTAAAATAAATGGTGAGGGAGCACCCTTAGAATTGAAGACGTAGTAAACAACGGGCACCGAACGCCGTGTTGAACCTGCGTGCCATTCACAGATGCATTATTCAACAGAATGTCAATGTAAGATCTCATCTTTCTACGTCTGTGTCAACTTTCTACCATGATCACCTATCGTGTTTTCATACAGGTACTACTCAGCGATTGGAAGGCTCACGAACAAATCTACCAACCTTTCTCTGAAACCAATACCGTTATTTGAGTCAAACCTCGCTACGATACACCTTGCACACCATCTCTTACGGGACCATTCAATCGCGTAGGACTGGCATAATAGATGAACGTAATCCCCTACGAGATCTAAACACCCCAGGCGTGGATAAAGAAAATTCTCATCATCAAAGTCCAACTACCACTCGTTCTTCCTTCTTCCGACCATCTCATGCCTATTTATACAATAAGGAAAAGAGTTTCTCTCTTTGCTTGTGCCTGATGATAACCCTCTGATATATCAACTGATCGCTTCTGTTATCAAGGCGTATGCGGGGTTAAAGTGCACTTTCCCGCAGAGCTGGGAACCGAGGGGATCAACTGTTGACCATGATAAAGGAAGCTTTAGCTGAACAGAGTTTCCGGTTTGAATTGCGACAATCCCGTGGCTTCACCTTGTTAACTTGTTACTTTGTTGCTAAAGATGGCTAGAGGAAAAACTGCGAAACTTGAAGGAGGAATCTATGCCAATACGCTCGAACGACGGGAGGGGGCACAAACGTCCAAACATGATAAAAATATATGGACGTCCTGAAAAGCCGCGTCATCAGCTTCGACCTTGACCCACAATTTGATCGAAATTAGACGGTTTACCCAATCCCTCGGACAAGTGTTTTGATTCACATGCCCGTACTAGGACTGGAGTAATCGGAGCCGGTGACGGCAAAGCGATGAATTGTTGATCGTCCAGTTAGTAAATCGTTTTACTAATTATTCCGGCATTTAATGAAGTCACGTCATGGTAAACCAAGTCGGAGACATGTAGGCAGTAGAAGGCGGGAGTCAAAGATCTGCCAAAAAAGATCATTCTCCATAGGGGATTGTCGGATAGGATGGAACCTCTAATGGTCTCGAATTTTATTGTAGATAGCTTGTCGTTGACATACAAGTACTGGGGCACTTGAGAAAATGTAGTCCTGGGAATATGGCGGAATTTCACCCTCACAGGATATGTGAGTCTGTGACTAAATTCAAGATGATAAAATGATTTCTGTAGCCCCATTGCTCCCTACCTGAAGCCATCCTGAAGCCATCACCATCCGCTGCCCACACAAATGTCAAGAGTCACCAAATTCTGTATATACATGAATTCTTCCTCCTTGTTGAGTCGCTCGAAGTGTCAAATCTTACGTATATACACATTTCCAAGTTCTTGTTAAGACCATAGTAAAAGACGTGAAAATGAGACGTTGCAGACCAAAGTTGGACAAAAAGTAAATGAGAGAAATTTGCTGAGCTCCGCGACTGACGTGAATTCCCGCGATCTTGCCTCTTGATCTGAACTTGATCAATTAGGGCTCTTTAAAGATATTCACCCATTATTTAACGGTCAAATTTAAACATGGTGTTTGTATTCTGTCGGATCTATAGTCATAACATTGAACAGATTCAAGCTAGAATCTGAGTTCTAGCCATTCAGATGGTAACGGAATATGATAGCAACAACCGTCAACATCCCCGACACCAACGAGGTCTGGTAAAGCTAATTTAATCAGTAATCAGTAGACTGGAACCCTTATTTTTCGCGGGGAGGGCTGTACAGGCCTTCAAGTTATGCGATCCGATGTCAGTGACTTCACTTGCATGCTTGAAGAGAGTTCAACCAATATTTAACAGATTACTTGCTATGAAGCCTCAAACAAGCTCTTAGCTTATAATGCCTTGATTCAGAATTCAATAGCGTACGTACCGGAGCGCTTCAAAAATACTCCAGGCAAGCCCTCTTGAGTTCTCTACTGCCATTGTTGAAAAGGAGATTTCAGTCGCTGTGGAAACAGAAAGAATCTCTTGACTGTCAGTATTATATTGATATGTCTGTGATATGTCTAGGAATCATAAATATGTACCTCAGTTGTTGTGGTGACATCTGAGATGGTAAATGGGTAAATGATAAAGCTAAAGGTTCACTGGCAGCCTGAGCGACTTAAATCTTCCCACGCACCATTCTCCAAACCTCGCAGACTAATTATGCTTGAACAAACGTATGCATCTCCAAAGTTAGACAACCTGGCGGTACTTCCTGGATCCTCGGCTTTTGCACCGCTATAACCGAGTAGACCTTAACTGTCGCTATAGCGATCCACCGAACGCTATGCAAACGCATCAACTACCCCTGCTCAATTGTTATAGAAGCGGACAACTACTCGTTCTACGGCTCAGAAGGTTGTCGGTGTCTGCGAATATTGTAAGAGCCCTTACAGTTGTCTTTTCTTGATAGGACTTGGTATTGGCGCGGGATCTGTGCGAGGCCAACCACTAACTTTCAGCGAATATTTTGAAAGCTGCCGCAAAATAGGTTTTTTTATGGGAAGCCGCCTTCACCCTTATAGTGTTATTGATTGTAGATCGTTCTGTTCAAGGCTTGCATACGGTCTCGCACTGGCAAACATCGTACCAGCCTGGTTCATATTTTCTCTGCCCCAACTCGGTTCATCCGTGGTCATGGTAAGCGATCAGTGTGGATGATGTTCATACGTACTAACTGACTGCGGACTCGGAGAAGCATAGTGCTGCGCTTTCCCCGGCCTCAATTTGAAGCCCTCGGACAACTCAGCAAAAGTCCCGCTGCAAACCCGATGCGCAATTGGAAAGTACGTGCCTGAAAGAGTGTAGATCTATTATGATGTGTTTGACTCTCCTCAAACGCCAGGTCCCGCGAGTGTACCTGATTACGGGTATTACAGCACGCCAGAAGATGTGCACATTTATCAGACAATTCAATACATGTTCGCAATACATGTAATTTCCGGTGAAATCTACAACGCATGCAACGTTTTCTTAACCCGGTCAATTCCTATCTCAGGCTTCAATTTGATCGGATGCATGGGCGAAATTCACTCTGGTCAACACAGTCCTAATAGCGGACCGCGAGGGAGCGACACTGCGTCAGGATATATTTCTGCTGGTGTGTATATCGTGCCGTTTTTCAGGACCCGGCCTAATCCCACCTGTTGTACGTACACTGCAAACTGTGACTCATTCTTGCAGACTTGAAACTCGGGCCCCGCTACATACTAGTCGACTGGATATTATTAGTTGGAGCATACCTGTTAACGGAGACTTGGACAGTAATTATCTCCGATATCGTTACATGTTTCGAAAACCTGTGATTCAAGGGTTATCCGCTCCAGGTATCAGAGAAACCCAAGATTCCACTAAACCTAACCCACACCAAAGACATGCATCAAGCACGACGGATCATCTGCAATTTCGCCGAAGACTTCAGCGCTGCTTTGGTAAGAAGCGGGTACCATGGTTTTGGGACCGAAAAGGGTGTTTGTTTCAGTCGTACAATCACTGGCATCTGGTGAGAATTCTTTCATACTGACTCGGAGTCCCTAATCGACTGTGTGATTAAGTAGATGACACGAGATATCTGAACTTGGGACTCAAGTCACTTCCTCTCAAGTAGGAAACAAACAACCGCACAGTTGGGCTGAGTGACGAGCCAGCCAAATTATTCAACTTAGTATGTTTTGAAGAACTTGACGGAATGCATTACTAGTAGGATGTCTGCGATTTCTTAACATAAAAACTAAATGGTCCGATAATTGAGCATAGCTCCATGTATTTGGTATCAAATATTGGGACTCTTAAGCGTCTCCTACTACGTGCGAACAAAAGACCCCGAATTGAGCCCGAAGATGGGGAAGTCAACAGGCTGTAGCCAAACAAGATCAAATAACCGGCTTGGGGAATTTGAAATAATTTCAATCTCCGCTCCGCCTCACACCGATGAGCAGGCTCATCTCAGGCACCACGAAGTGATACGATATCCTCTGTCTACATGAAACCCAACTCAACATAGTGCGTTGGATATAGAAAAAGGCCAAGTTTTGTCACCCGACCGTCGCCGCCAATAGATGGACATTGTACAACCGAAATTCGTTCCCGGTTTATTGCTCCCAGATTCGAAGAAACAGCCGCATGGAGGAAGACGGGGATACCGAACCAGAAGTGAACTTTCTGTACCTCACGCACTATCTTGACGTCTTGCGTCAGCTCCGTTCTCATCTTTCTGGACATGACGATATCCCTTTACCACCGACTTTCATCCCACCTACAGGTTATTGGACTTCACAGGAGAAGGACTGTTTCTTCCATGGATTGTCTGTTTATTCGCGTTTACGACCAGATCTAATCGCCGACTGTATAAAGACGAAATCTGTCGTGGACGTTTGTAACTATTTGGAGATCCTAGAGAAGGCTGCATCTGGTTATGAACAGAATGAAGGACAGGTTCATAGGACAGGGATTCCGGGTGCCATGGAAGTGTCCCAGGATTGGGTCGAGTTTGAAGAGGATAGAGCGACCGAGATACTAGCCGCCGAAGGACATTGGGACCAAGAGGCACTGCATAAAAAGAGAGCGCAGGACATACAGGCCCAGAAAACACTTCTAAAGGAGGAAAGAAAGAACTCAAGAGACCGTGGCAGCGATGAGGCTTCCACACACCTAGACGCTCGAGATTTAGCGTTCAAACCATGGCTAGCGGAACAACGTGAAAGATGGAAGAAGGAAGACTTCTGCAAGGCTCTCGACAGTCGCGATCTTGTTGCCGTTGGTATGATTCTTCGTGAGGCTGAACAAACCTCGGTGGACGTATTGGAGCCGCCGGATACAACGGTAATTCCAAGGACGCAACAAACATGTGCACCCAGCGATGTTCCTATTCCCCCGCTGACAGAACAATCACAACCACAGGCCCAGAACCCCATTCATGACTCCGTTATCGATCCTGTGTTATTGGCTTTGTCTGGAAAGCCCCAGCAAGCGGAACAACCCACACCAACAAATATTCTTGAAGAATCGCGTTCTGTAGCAGCGCCCTCTCCTTCTCCGGAACCAAGCACCGTGCCGGCAAATTTATCTCCCACTTCTCGCCGACGGTACCAAAAACGTCTATACATGCGCCGCAAAAGAGCAAAACTATTGGGCGGAGACGTTGACGAAACCGCGTATCGACTGAAACCTGGTCGCAAGGCGAAGAAGGTTGCGCGCTCACGGTCTGCGACTACGGACAATATTGTTGATGCTTCAACGGACAAAATGGAGGTAGATGTCGATATGGAACAGATTGACGACGAGGGCGAGGGTGGCGAGGTTCATCACTCACACGTCTCCGGCAAAACGCTCCCTTACAAAATATTGGCCAGGTTTAGGGCTACAGGGCTCGACGCAGAAGCTCTACGTGAACTCAATCTAGACCTATTTCATCCCGGTGTACTTGCCAAATTGATGAAGTAAGAAACCTTCTCAAATGCTCCTTGATGACTCTGACGGATCCTTAAAACCCAAGTTTGTATGCTTCACTTAGCGAAGAAGGCTCAGCTCCAGAACCTCGAATTTCTTTCGAGACGGTTCGACTGCTGCGAATGCACATCGTTCGATTTGTTACTGAATTGATGCACCGAGCAATAGTCTTACGAGAGCAAGAACAAACCCTGAAGAGGCATACCAAAGTGTGGAAGGTCTCCAACAAGAAGGTATGTTCTGCGGACATTAGTTGAAATGAAACTCGACTTGAGAATGCTCTTAGGTTATCACCAAGGATAATATAGAGCAAGCTCTAGGATTGATGGGGTTTCGAAATTTGAGCAAACAAGATTATCTTTCGCGGTTAATAGGACGCTTTGATTTTGAAGAAGATGATGATGATGGTGGCAATTGTTCTGCTCCTGAGAAACCAGAACGGACTCTGTCGGAACCACCCATTCCAGGAGAAGACAAAAGTCGGCTTGAACCGCACCGCGCAATCTACACTCCGTTTATTTGTTTACCTCCCACCATTAACGATGATTCGCTAGTGCCTGAAGAAATCGACGACGACGAATTACATACAGAATTGCTTGAGGAAGAGGAGTTGGACAAGATGGATTGCATGCTGGATGACATGCATGAGAAGGGATTGTGGGAGCGATACCGAGATGCGAAGGAAAGGGCGAACAAAATGGGTAGGCACGATGACGTAGACAACAGGGGGGATGATCTATTCGACCACGAGGAACCCAGCCCTGGACGCATCAAGAGCAAGGCATTCATTTCCGATAGTGACTAATGTTTATACAGATGTGCATATAATTCATGCAGGGTACAGGACAGCTTGAGCGTACTGTACTGGCAGTCGTTTTCACAGTTCTAGTTACATCACTCTCAAATTTGACTTGAAATTTTGCTAGTTTTTTATTGTGCTGAATCCGGTCAGAAGTACGCTTTCTGATTGGAAGATAACTGACAATTTCCACCTCACTGATAAGAATGCACTCCAGCTGTAGTTTGGTCACACCATGGTCACACTGGGAAACTTCGCTTTCCAACCGGAGAATCACCGTATCTATCTTCCCCTGCTTGTTTATAATTAGTATAAGTGCATGGTGAGCATTCTAAGCTACTTTGACAACTTTTACACCTCGGAATCTGTTCAAATGTTTTGTAAGCAGAGACAGCATGTTTATTCATGTGTGAAAAGAACGGCACGCTGTAGTAGCACAAATAGCGAAACTGGGATACAGAAAGACCTAAAAAGTACACCTACACACTACAAATAGATTGATATTCAATATGTCCGAATGAGACGGCCAGGAGGAATGTCATGGCTAGGAAAAGATCAGCGCTCGGATCCTGCAATGCAGAAGTATTGAAGATACGCACTAAAGCAGATGGGGAACCGTGACTACGTGGAATGAAACCGAACGAAGGGGGTAGAGGATCTGGAACAGATATGTTAGAGGTGTGACCCTCGGCTGCATCTGGGTAGGGTTCAGGAGGATCTAGCGGTGATCCTTGTTCCCTTTGAACACCATCTGTTGGTGTGGGTTGTGGCAGACTATGCCTTGTTACAAGTCCAGGGCTGGCCAATTCCAAGTCGAGATACTTAGGCGGACCGCCTCTCTTTTCATACGCAGGTAATAAATCCTTGTCGTCGAGATCACCGTCGTCTGGATCTCTTCGTCCAGCCCTGCGACCATCCATATCGATATCTTCGCCTCGAGTCATTGTTCTACTTCGATCAACTTGTGAGGAAGAGAAGAGGTAAACGTTTGGAGGAGTTGTGATTTGATACGGTGAAGATAGTGGTAATCGTGCTCGTGAACTGGGTTGTCTTGAAGGCTCCATGAAGGAGAAGAAATGATTCAGTGATCGTCCTCGTCTGCGAAGGTGAACATATCTATGATGGCCCCATATGATTTCATCCGTTCAGATGCGAGATTAAGTTGAGATCTAGTAATAAGAGAGTGCCTACCGGAGCGTAAATGACATAAATATCAGGCTCAATGCTACAACTGCAAATATCCATTCCAGAGCAATCTGAAAACGAAGAATGAAGATTAGTCTATCTGGGATAGTTGCCAACCCAAACCTTTGAGCCAGGAATTTCATTGGGGGGCGCATCTGCGGCTCTTTTGATCAACAGAGGTGTGGCATCATTGAAACTGCGAGATAAGCCTCTTGATATGAATGGCCGTGCCATTATTCCTTCGAGACTCGCGACGACAATGATGGTATAGTTAAAGAGTATCCCCCATAATTGCAGCATATATACTCCGAGAGCTGAAGCGAGCAGGCTTTCGTCCGAGTAAGTTATGCCAGTGGCTGCGCACTGCAGCCGCCAGGCTGCCCCAGTGCCAGTCGGTCCCTTGTGTGACACTGACATCACCAGATCATGATGTATGTTGTGACGGAATGCACGTGGTACAATTTTAATGCATCCTTCTCTTGTCGCTCGTTCTGGCCGCTCAGCATGGAAAGGTTAATATTTGTCCTCATCACCAACCGTCAAACCTCTTATTCAGACAAATATAGGACCTTTCTTTGTCGCCTTCCCGAATCTGCGAGATGCGTTACAAAATAACATACCAATAAAAACGCAAGCCAGGTCATGTACAATCCTGCCTAATTTCGTCGGGTCCGCGCATTTTCTTTCCTCAGTTGCATGAAACTGAAAGCGAAATGTGAAGAATCCGATTCATGGTTCATAATGGAAAAGATTATATCCCGGTCTTGGTGACGCAAGATATGGTTGGTCATAAGTTGGGAGAGTTTTCCATTACAAAAAAGAGATTCATATACAGGTACGTCCTCCGTGAGTTCATTCTGATGCTGAGTTGATTTTTGCATACGTAGAATGACGAAGAACAAGTAATTTCGGGACACATTATGCCACGTATACTACTATATCAGCACATAATGGCCACCAGTCTGTTTTACAACGAATACTTTCATTATGCTTGAATTCCTTTATTATTTCATCCCTTTCCTTCGTCCTGTCTTTGCAAAGGAAGACAAGAAAGCCTTCCATGGTCGATAAATCTTGCGCTGAAGCGAGTGGCTCTGGCGAAAAATAGTCGTGAGGGCTGCACTCAAAAGTATCCCTTACAGCTTGACGCCTAGGATATCGACATTATTCATTGGTCAAGGACCCGTCCGGGTCTTAAGTACAATTCGGTAAGACATCTGTACGGAACCATATGAAAGTGACATACTCATCATCGTCTTTCGTTGTGCTTGACCATTCCTCAAGGTAATCTGTGTCATGTCCTTACCAATAAACTGGGCCCTATGTAACGCGTTGACATGCCGACAACATGATGTAATGATCAACGGCGTGGTCTGTAGTAGGGTGTAGCAGCAAGGACAACAGACGACAAACATTTGAGGGTATGATTCCTTGAGCTCTCGCACTGTATGGGATTATGCCACACGTTATCGCCTATCATAGAAGCTCCACCCACTCTGGGTTAAGTGGAACGGAAATGTCAGCCGAACGACATACCTTGAGATTCTTGAACTGGAACGTGCGAATGCCTAGTGCTTGTTTCTCAGTGATTTAGGAGTGAATCTGATCTATGCCCAGAGGTTGCTATCTGTTTGCAATGCGTCGAAATCTGGTGAGCATCTATCTTCCTGTAATGAACATCCGGATCAAGGAGAAACTGTTCGAGCGAGTCTCTCCCACAGGCAAGAAGTAATAGCCGTGATGGATTTGATCAAATACCTTGAGCAAATATCGTGGAGCTTGGCAAGAGCATGAAGGCGAGCTTCAAGTCATTGAATGGATCAGACTCTGGGAATCAATTTCAGATCAAAGGCCCTGATAAGGATGTCCCCAGCGGTGGGAGCAAGTTGGCACACATCTATACAGACAGTGGGAGGGTAGAAAACCGTAAAAATGATACCAGCTATAATACAAGGCTCGTTTCAGACCGAGAGCAGCTGCGGACCCGGTGTTCACAGATTTCCAATCTGAAACAGAAATGAAATCTGTTCCCAAAATGGGAACCATCAGGCAAATCGCCCGTTACTCACTGTCTCACTCAACGACAACAGTACAACAACCTCGGCAACGACATCTACTGCAGAGGCGATCCACAAACGCGGCCACGACAAACACGAACAATCTGCTTCCCGAACAGGTTGACACCAAGCGCTGATTCGTAGTTGTTAACACTACCTTTGTCGTGCCAATTTGTCGCCAACACCTTATGGCTTTCAATCAGGTCTCCGCAACATCTTTGACGCCGTCTAGACCCGCTCCACAAGCACCCCAGAGAGTAGGTGCCGGCGCCAGCTACACCTCGGCCTTTTCGTTGGGTGCCTCTTCACCATCTAGCTCTTCCTATGCTTCTTCATACTCGGGCATCGGCGGGTCTCCAAATCGCAATTCAGAGACGATCCTGAATACCCACGTCGTAAGAAGTGGCATTGTGAGCGTAAAGGAGGATGGATTTGCAAGTTGGTTGTGGAGGCCCAAGTGGTTGGTACTGAAGGAGCAGACGCTTTCGATCCATAAGAGTGAGGTACGTTATTCTCAACGTTTTATGTGTCATTGGAAGCGTTCTTCTTGCTTTCATCTGATGAACGAGTTGCCATTTGACATCGCGCAGTCTCGACTTTTTTCCTGTTGTTGAGTCGTTATCTAATGTTCAATCTGGACATAACTTCGATCGCAGATGTCATTAATCTCTGAAATATTCATTTTTCTTAGTCTGGGCCTCAGCAGAACCTCGTTAGTTTACGTGATATCGCCAACATCGAACGCACCGACCTGAAACCCTATTGTCTTCTTTTGGAAACGAAAGACAAGCGATTTCACCTTGCACTCAAAAACGACGAAGAACTGTATGGATGGCAGGATGACATCTACTCGCGGAGTCCTCTCATGGGTGTCAGCAATCCCACAAACTTTGTTCACCAAGTGCACGTTGGTTTTGACCCAGTAACTGGTGCATTCACTGTAAGATCTCGTCTTAAAAAACTTGATGATCAAATTATTCACTTGGGGTGATAACGCAGGGTATGCCCGATGCATGGCAAAAACTCCTCACTAAGTCTGCCATCACTCGGGAAGATTACGCCAAAGACCCTCAAGCTGTGCTGGACGTGCTTGAGTTCTATACCGATCACCAGAAACGAGAAATGGAAGAGATGGGCATATATCCTGCATCCCGTTCAGGATCCCTGGCGGGCAGTTCGACATTGACCACGTCAACTCTTCCCCCATATCCGTCTTCCAACTCTAGTGCTCCACCCTATCTGTCTCCCAACTCCAGTGTTCCACGTTTCAATGCCGGTACCGGCCTGGGAGGAGCGGGACTAGGGAAGATTACCCCGGATCCTCGTCCTCAAGTTCGACGGCAAGAGTCAACACCGGTCGGGATGAATGGCGACACTGAATCAAGAGGATCGCCTAATAATCTATCTCAGAATGCTGCTCTGGCGAGAGCGGTTGAAGTTGTTAGCGGATCGCACGCACAGCATACGACCGCCATTTCTACTCATTCAAGTTCAAGTTCTCGTCCTGCGCTTCCTTCATTGCCTTCAGGATCATCCGGTGGCACGTCTTTGCAGGCCAGTAGACCGGCGCCTCCACGTCCACTTCTTACAGCAAACAGGAACCCGCCGCCTCCACCGTCACAGAAAACTCTTTTATCTGAACATTCGCCTTCATCCGCAGATCTACGAGGGAGATCAAAAGCGCACGGACCGCTTGGTGAGCCCGCAGCCAAGCCTCCTGGACTGGGAGTTGAAAATCCACCCGCACGTAAAGAGTCTTTGGGTACGGGCAAGGATGAACGGGATATGGATAAGGAGCGAGAAAAGGAAAAGGAGCGAGACTGGGAAAGAGAAAAGGAGAAAGAAAGGGAAAAACAGTCTAAAGCTACTGCTCCATTCTCTAAATCACAACCGGCAGCTTCTCAGCCTGCTACTACTCCTGTTCAAGGAGCGTCTGGCACGACAACTGGTCCTCCACCCGTTAAACCATTGCAACCTGTTAAGAAGGCACAAGGCCCATCATCTCCTGCTACACCAGCTGTGACGATAACTGAGGCTGAGAATGATACCCAGACTGGAGGCGTCGCAGCTGCTGCTGCTGCACTCGAGAAGGAGAAGCCAAAGGAGAAAGACAAGAGAATCAGCACGATGACTGAAGCTCAGATTATGGAGAAATTGAGAACTGTAGTTAGCCAGGACGATCCCAAGACACTTTACAGCAAAATTAGAAAGGTCGGCCAGGGGTGAGTCATCAGTCCAAGATTCTTCGATATCTGCGCACGAACTGATAGTTTGTATTCAGTGCGTCTGGCCACGTCTATGTTGCAAAGACTCATGCTTCAGGCAAGAAAGTCGCGATTAAAGAGATGGACCTTTCCAATCAACCTCGTAAAGAGCTGATTGTTAACGAGATTTTGGTCATGAAGGAATCGCAACATCCAAACATTGTCAATTTTTTGGAATCATATCTTGTGAAAAATAATGAGCTGTGGGTAGTCATGGAGTACATGGAGGGTGGAGCGTTGACTGATATCATTGAAAACAACACCTTGGAGGAAGATCAGATCTCTAGTATATCTTTAGAGGTGAGTCTTTTTGTGCAAGATCTTGCTTTCTATTTAATTTGGCTTACTCACTGGATTTAGACGTGTAAAGGGTTATGCCATCTGCATAGTCAATCGATCATCCACCGTGATATCAAGTCGGACAACGTTCTTCTAGATGCCCAAGGCAAGGTCAAAATCAGTGAGTCGCATTTAATAGGTTCCTTTCGATGCTGCCTGCTGAGAGTATCCTTTACAGCTGACTTTGGCTTCTGCGCCAAATTGACTGACCAAAAATCCAAACGGGCGACGATGGTGGGTACGCCGTACTGGATGGCTCCGGAGGTTGTCAAACAGAAAGAATACGGAGCGAAAGTAGACATTTGGTCCTTGGGAATTATGGCGATAGAGATGATCGAAAACGAGCCGCCGTACCTTGACGAAGAGCCGCTGAAGGCGCTGTACCTGATTGCGACCAACGGGACGCCTACGTTGAAGAAGCCAGAGGCGCTGAGCCGAGAGCTGAAGAGCTTTTTGAGCGTGTGTTTGTGTGTAGATGTGCGGAGTCGAGCGACGGCTGCTGAATTACTTCAGGTACGCGTTTTTTTCCCCCATATGGGTTTGCTGATGTCATTCTTCTGGTTTGATCAGCACGAGTTTTTGAAAAAGGCATGTTCGCCGTCAGGGCTGGCACCGTTGTTGCGATTCAAGACTAAGCAAGGGTCATGAAACTCTTCACTCGCCATTTTCTAAATTGTGCGACCTTCCTCACCTGCTGTGCCAGCTCTATCCCCACGACCCCCCCCCTC
>QLOR01002406.1:0-12850 GCA_003313825.1 Sarcodon aspratus | reverse complement strand
TTGTTGTGGCCCTCGCCGCCGGGTTATGACACCTATGGGTCTCGGGAAGAGTCTACGACGTTCAACATCTGAGGTACTATGCGTATCTCAGGCTACACATGTGACATAACTACATGTATCTACGTGTTTTATGGTGTTCAGCAGATCTGGGTCTCTGAGGTTATGAGGTGTTACATATCCTATGCTTACTATGGCCAGCTGAACCGTTTTGCTGATGATGTATAAGACTTATGTATATTATTTATATTATTTACCTTATAATTATTTATAATCCTTTGTCATTTCATCCTAAATTTCCTGAATCCTGATGTGTGCCACTACAATAATTTAGTGATTCTCACCCAATTAAATCCTATTTTCACCAACTCAAGCCAGTTCAAACTGGCTTCAGTTGACAATTTTTGCAACTGGCACTGAGCCCTGACTCAGCTGAAGTCACAGCTTGCCAGCAGTTGTGCACACAAAAGTTGGTCAGATCTTGAAAAAGTCGTGGCTACCAAAGCCAGCTCACAGTTAGCTGAGTTGCAGCAACACTAATGAGTTGTAGTTTGAGTCTGACATTTGCATAATCATAAAATTTACTCTAGTTGGCAAACAAAGCAAAGATCACACATTGCACATGAAAAACGGACTTGAGTGAGCATACAGATCGCTCCAACCCTTCCGATACTCAAGCCAAACAGCGGGATCTTGCCCAAGCAGTTTGCATTCTAGCCTCCCGCTTTCCAATACGCAATATCTCCATCAATCACTATGACAAGGCATGAGTCTAACACGGAACTACCGAAGGAGAGACGCGTACTTTCGTATGGCTTCCCTTGCTGCCGTAATTTACCAGCAGCCTTGACGGTGGCCTCGCTACCATGCTCCTTCAAATCATCGTACGACATGATTTCACCACAAACAAACTTGTTCTCGAAATCAGAGCTAACGAGAAGCACTGAGTATAAACAGCGAAGTTAATCGGAAACCGAGCCTTACTGTATGACACCAGCTGCTTGAGGTGCTTTGGTACCTCTACGTATTGTCCATGCTCGAACTTCATCCGGACCACAGGTGAAATATCGGATCAACTAAGAAATCAGTGGGAAGATATTGAAAAGGTTGGGGTGTTGAGAAAAATGACATGATGGAACGTACGTCTAAACTACTGTATCCAGCTTGGGTGATCTTGCCAAGAGCAGATTGGGCACCAATAGACTTTTGTTCCGCCTCTTGCTCTTCGGATGACATGTCAGCAAGACGTTGTTCAAGCGATACGGAAAAAGGGATTAATGGATCGCCCGGGTTATGTGTGTCGATCCATGCTTTGATTTTTGGTAACCTGAGTCGGTTTTTTGAGTGATGCAAGGAAAAACAGAGTTGAGATATTATCCATACCACTTGTTCTTCTTTCTAATGTAATCTTTTTCGCTGAGGTTCACCAAGTATGTGACTGGCTTGGCCGTGAGCAACTGGAGAGAGTTGACGACATCGATCTGATATTTGTGTATTAGTGACGATTGAAAGTGGCATACGATCAGATGCAATGGCTGATCCCAAGCGCGTTCCGGATATATCATTCCCACCTCGACGAGTTGGGTTGAATTATCGAGCTTGTTGCCTGATTGCTCTCTCAAACAAGTGCTGGAAGATCAATTATTACCTGTTAAGACAAGAGATTCAGCTGGTTGTAAAAATACAGAAGGAATACGAGAGGTCAGATGTAACAGTCATCTCATTCGACAATGGGGCGTTACTCCCGTCTCGACGAGCTGGGTTAAATGTTCGAGCACGGTGCTCTTTATCATCACAGTAGAAAAAGCATGTATCATATACGAAGAAAGTGACATGTACCTCTTTATTTGTCCATTCGCATTTGCGGACATCCTTATTCTCTTCTGACAGAACTTTTAATATTTTTTCCGTTGTAGCCTTGGGTGAAGTTTCGAATTAGAACAATGCGTAAATTCAGGAGCAAGGGACATACAATTTCTTCCTTCCTGGCTTTATCCGCGAGGCTATTACTTCCTAGAGATCTTCCAGTTCTTTTCGTCCCTTCAAGCTGTTTCTGAACCCATTCGATATCTTTGAGACGCAATTCGGTTTGGATGATTTCCATATCACGAATCGGATCGACATCCCCTTCCACGTGTATGACTTCAGCATCATCAAAGGCGCGCACGACCTGAAAAATGCCATCCACTGCCCGGACGTGAGACAAAAAGGCGTTGCCAAGACCAGCCCCAGTGGATGCGCCAGCGGTAAGTCCGGCGATATCAATGCAAGTTAAGAAAGCTGGAATGCGCGATACGGGTTTGTATGAATCACAAAGCCATTCGAATCGCGTATCGGGCACCGGAACACGAGCTTCCTACAAGCATAGAACGTCAGAACAATGATGAAATAAAGGCAGGTCTAAAAACATGATCGTGGCGAGCATCTCGCATGGAGAAAAGACTAGACAGCACAGAGACGTAGATGGGGCTTACCTCGGGGTCAATGGTCGCATATGGGTAGTTTGCAGATTTGCCGAGGTCTATTCATTGACATGGAGTTGGTGTTGATACCAGTAGCACAAAACGGACGGTGATACGGACCTGTCTGAGAGAGAACGTTGAAGAAGGAAGACTTGCCAACATTTGGCAGACCTTGAGGAGAAGCAGAATGACGCATGAGCTGGGACACTACTTTGAAACATCAGAATTAAAGAACACGGACCTACGATACCGATCTTCAAGTTATTAGAGGGTCGCCCGAGCAGAGTCCTTTTCTCTTGAGGAGAGGCTTTTTTGGGGGGCATCCTAGTCGGAGATTTCTTTCCAAGACGAACGGAAGCTTGAAAAGACCTTATCGAGGGACACCACGGATGGGACGATGTAGTGCACCAGAATGGTGATCGCTGTAAGAGATGAAATCGATAGCGGCCTTGCATTTTATCGCTGACGACTTCTTGTTGCTTAAAAATCAGCAACGTTAACCTTTTATGGGGTCGATGCACGTGGCTTATAGTTTCCTTTAACGATTTTGAAAAACAAAAAACAAAACAGCAAAACTCGTAGAACATGTTACTTGACCTAGTCTAAATCTCAATACTTGAAGTATCTTTTTTAGTGCTCAAATCCTGCAGGGATAATGTCAATGCAGGGTAGTTTTCGTTACTGTCACACGCAAGATTGTTTCGTCCAACCTTCCTTATCAGTCACATTTAGGTACTCCCCTTCAAATGCTGCACTGCCGGCCCACTGTGCCAGTCTCATCACCATCGCCTTGAAGAGATGTCCCACAATGCCATACCGGTCCTGGCTGAGCGAATGGACATTCACAAATCCTGTAAATCCCTCGAGACCGTGGCAAACGTCCTAAATGATTACTGCGAGGCGGCGAGTGCCATCGTCGTCTTGCAAAAGAAATTGTCCAAGGCCCTCCGAGAAACCGCAGCAATGAAATGTAACACAGATATTGTTGGTACGCATCGATTTATATCCTGCTGAATCTGTTGACGCTCAAACTTGTGCACTTCTAGTCAACACTTTGACCACAAGCGCGACTATTTTCGAATCTCTGACGGAAGTCGATTCAAAGTTTGTCAAAGTCGCGGATAAAGAATGTGATGGCCTTAGTACAGAAGTCAGGAAGTGGTTCAAGAAGCTAGCAGTGAGTCCATTGTCATACAACGTTACAATTTTACTTGATGTGATCATCGTTAGAAAGAGGAGAAGACCCACGACGAGAGAATAGCTACTGCAAATGCGAGGATCAAGCAAGCAGGTAACGTTTCTCCTTTCAATTGTGTCTCGGTCATATGTGACTTGTAGCAGGTCAGAATTATGAAAAGAAGGCGAAGAAGAACGCTCGTGACGCTGTCGAAGAGCATACCCGGTATATCAATCTCCTCAGCGCACTTGGGCCTGAGATATCCCAGCAGAAATAGTGAGCCTACGGCCCATATTCAAAGCCATCCATTAACCTCCAACTATTCGCAGCAACCACAGCCTATTCGTGACTAATCGACATGTATCTACTACTTGTAACGTTGCCGCTTGCCTCGCACGGGTGGCAGACGCAGAGTGGCTTCGATATTGTGAAGGCGTCAGACGGTTTGCCCCTTCTATAGGTCGACTGGGCGAATGGAAATCATTTTGCGAAGCCGGATGGACCGGCAACCCACCCCCTGATCTTCCTACTGCCGATACAACACCCCCAAGATTTGATATGAATAATTTAGCTGCCACGCTTCCCACAGTGGATGAAGAAAACTCAATTGGTTACGCCAGCTTACGAAATACGAATACAGAGCTACAACGTTGCACAGTAGACCCATACCAACCAAGTCCACAATCTAACTCTCCGCGCCTTGCGACTCCCATTCAATTCCCGACCACAGACGGTCTATCGGATCCCTCAAGAGGTTCCGAGGATCGGAAGAACACATTGGCTTCACTCGATCATTTCCCATCTCCACCAACTCACTACCCCATCCCTCCTGTTGCTTCTGCCCCGTCGTCTCCGACGAAACAGTTGTACAACGATCAGCCTGATCGTGTCCGTCAATTTTCGTCACCACAACCTATCACACTTCCGTTAAGAAAGGTTTCAGCAGAAGGGCGTTCCGTCTCTAGCCGTACAGATTCACAGCCTCAAGAGGTTTCGATTGAGCAACAGTCTACATTGACGAACTCAACTTCTGACTCGAGGTCTGCCCTGGATGAAAGGAATTTTATTGCGGAATTGTCTGTCAAATCTACCACCGGAGAACATGCATCGCATTTATTGTCGGACACTCCCAACGATACGTTGAAGGAATCATCACTATGGCCTGATCAGCCTGGATCAGAGGCAGCAGATTTTAATGAGCAGGAATTCGGAATGCAAAAATCTCAGGAAAGAACGTCGGTCAGAGCTCAAACCGTCAACATGCCCATATCACAGACCATTGAACGGAGCGATTCCATTCGCCGTAACGGTAGTGTTGTTGCAGCAATGCGAAATCGATTTGCTCAGAATGTGAGTGTCCGCGTCGTGATCTACCGTTCAAGTAGTTTATGAAATGCAAGCCATCCGGTTCCCCTCAATCTCCAACGAGAGAATCCCCTGGCGCGATCCCACGTTCACCCATCAGCGTAACAAATATAGCTAGCCGGTATCAATCCATGGCCAATACCACTCCGGAGCAGTCTAGTTCATCTCTGGTCACAACAAGGCGGCGTGGATCTCTAGACACATCTCGCATGCCAGAAACATTTACGCAAGATCAGGGCGATAACTCCGGCAGATACCCTAATAACAATACGGTAGCGCCACAACCCGATGACATTGCCCTTAGACGAAAGCGCATCGAAGAATTGGAAGAATTAGAGATCAGGGAACAAAAACACCAACTGAGGGTCAAAGAAAGAGAAATCGAGCAAAAGTCTCTGGAATTAGGGCGAGAACGCGCCAGATTGATGACAGCCGCAAGTGCCAAGGCCAACGCAGCCCCAGGTGACAGCCCGAACGAGTCCTTGACCCGGTTGGCATTATCTTCACCTGTCCAACGACAACAGCAACATTCACCGAACATGATGTCAAGGCCTCGATATTCTTACAGCACTACCCACCTTGTCCCTATACAACCACAGACTAACAGCCGTTCACAATCACGCTCTGTGTCTCCAGTAAAACCATCATCGCAGTCTACTGCTGACTCATTTATCCCATATGCCGCCGCCCTGCCTGTCGAAAATCTGGCTCGAACATCTAATAAACCGAAAGGATGGATTCGCCGACTGAGTATGCCGGTTATATCTTCCTTCGATTCTTCGAAAAAGTCTAACAATATCGGAGTGGCCAGTCAACCATGGAGAAATAGTTTAGCACTCCCCGAGGTTAGTCGCGATGGAAGATTTGGAAGGACGACCCTCGAGAAGGACGTCTTCAACGGAAACACAAACGGAAGCACCACCAATTTCAGGGGGTGAAGTCAAAGGTTTACTATTGATGCTTCTGTACACTATTTATAATAGTTACCTCACCGATCTTAGGGACTTACTTGTCATACTATATTTTCTTTTTCTTTTTATAAGGACATTTTACAGCATCTTGATGCTCATGACCGTTTACGAGTACTAGAGACGAATGAATCTGATTATAATTTCAAGGTTGTGATAGTCTAAACTGTTGAAGTGTACAAGCAGATGCACATCTAAGACACGCTATCGCAGATATTTGGGACAAAATGGAACCAAACCGCGCGGAGCTTTATAGTACAGAGGCAATGCGCATCCGAATCCAATAGAGATCATAAAACTATGGCATCGATAGTGTGTAACATGTTGCGTCAAGTCATACACCTTGAGGCGTGGGCTGCTGGTGAATTGACATGTCCCTGCCTTGACCTTGAAGGTCCTACAATGAAGAGATATAGTAAGTAATCATACGAAGTCTTGATTACGTGACCTAATTTACCATTCGTTGTTTCTTCAATGGTCTGGGTCGCACACCATTGATGCCAGCTTTTGCACCAACTATAGCAGTCGTTTTCTGATGTTGCGAAGAAGGGACAAACACGGAGCTCTCGTGGTCTCGCTTCTTTCCCCTTTGGATGGCCGGGTCTGATGAAGGCGTTGGTTGTGGGGATTCCGTTTTGACGTGAGGAACTGCTATTGGTGGCCGGCTACCGGGGTGGGCGACAACTGCCTTTGGGGTCGCAGAGCGTGGAGGCATCGCAACTGGAACAGGATGCACAGGCAAGGGTGTTGTGATATGAGATGACACTGTAGGTGTTGAGGTCGTTTGAGGTGGTTGAGATGCGTGATGCATTGCCTGTGCTTTGGCTAAGCGCTTCATCTCCTTCTGTAGTGGACAGCAGGGCGTGAGTGCCGAAGAAGAACTATAATAAATATACATGCCCTTTTCTTTCTGTCTTCTCTTGCTTGGGGCGACTCGGTGATAAGGGCCGCGATGTTCCACTGATTCCGAAGAGTGAGGGATTGTGAAAAGAGCTCAAGATTGAAACGTACGCCTTTCAATCCATCCAAGCTCACAGAGAATGCGTCGGCCTGGGTTTTAGGATCGAATGTAATGATAGAGATCCGCTGTTTGGGCGGAACTTGCATAATCGTGGTTAAAAATTCGTCTTTCTTCAAGGAATGTTTGCCTTGACAACGGTAATAAGGATCCAAGGACACAACGCTACAGAACTCTCGTGACCATACCTGGAATACCCTTGATCAGATGCCTGTAACTATTCTTTTTCTTTCTTTTATCATTCTCGTCATCATCGAGATCGTTGCCCAACGCTGTTGTAGGTTCTGGAGAGGGTGATAAGTCGCGTTCCTTGCCTTTTCCCTTGTCGATGGAGCTGTCGTGTTCGGAAGAGTCGACGAATGGACGAACATATTTGTCATAAGCGGACAGGAGTCGGAATTTGGCAAGGAGATCCTCTGTACTGCTGAAGTAAGGAGAGGGGTGTGAAGGACCTGGGAGGTAAGGTGTATCAGCGAAAACTGCCAACGCCGGCGGATGTAGATGTGCATGTGGACCTGGGGGTGGCAAGTAAGGCAAAATGGAGTCTGGGAGGGTGGAAGGACCGGCGACGGCGTTCGAGACGCTATCTGGGTTCATGATGAGCAAGCCGACCGACGCGGGGAGCGAAGACGAGGGATCTGTGATGCCGACAAAGACGAGGACGAAGAAGACGGCGACAAGACAAGTAAGTAGGAGATGGACCAGTGAATGGTGCACCTTCCTTATTAGGAATGCCACGTGAACGAACCTTGTCGCTGAACGTACAGCTTTACTACACCCAAGTCACCGAAACCTCAAGGCTAGAGAGAACGCGCGTTGGCCGCAATGCAGACTCCTTCAAATACCGAGCAGGTTCCTGTCCCCGTCGTAGGAAATTTGCTCACATTCTCTCCGTCTCCATCATTTTCACGAGAAAGATCCCCGCCTCCCCTCATGCCTTCTCCACATTCAATTATCCAGGCTACTGAACACGATCCTCTCTTGCCATCATCACCAGCTACCGCAAAGAAGCCGTTTTATCGCGCCAGACCAATGTGGTTCGTCTTCATCCTGCTTCGTACTATGTCCTATCCTCTGATTTCTGTTCCAAAGGCTCGTTCCGTTCGCCATCAGCGCCTCTGTCATTGTACGTCAATATCCAATTCTCTTTTGCTGTGAGCTTGCTCAGTTCCAATCAGCGTGGCATGACTATGGCACCTCGTGTTCAAGTCTTCACCCAATTATCCTGCAATCAACTATATCATGACCATTCTCACAGTTCATCAGACTTGTCCTACATTCATAATCAGAGCCAATCCGTTGCTTCACCCATAGACAATATTTATTCAGATATGGCGGGTCCTTATCATCTGATTTCTCTCAATTCGTCCCTCCCTCGTCCCCAGAACACGTGTTCCTCAGATCCAGCTGTCCAATCTCGCGCCGCTCGTCTCCAAACTATTATGGTTACTACTATGGGTTTTATGTCTGCCCTGACCACTGGTTGGTGGGGTCATTTTAGTGAGCGTCATGGAAGAACTCGTGTCCTTGCTGCCTCCACTCTCGGCCTCCTCATCACGTTCGTTCAGCTCATTTTCTTGCATCAAATCTTACGTCGCTCATCATTTTGTTTTCCTAGCGATCTCGCTTTCTATCTTGTTTCCTTACCAAATAGTCCATGGGCGAGACATGCCCAAACCCTTTTCGTTGTCGCCCCATTCTTCGAAGGGTTATTGGGTGGATGGACGACCTTACAAGCCGCCACTACTGCGTATATATCCGACTGTACGTCCGACGGTTCTCGCGCACAGATATTCTCTAGGATAAGCGGTGTCTTATTCCTTGGACTTGCTGTTGGTCCTGCAATTGGCGCGTTCTTGATGCATCATCCCATTTTGTCCCCACCTAGTTCCCATGTTCGTCCGTCCATGACTTCGGTTTTTGAAGTGGCTGTGTTCTTCTCTTTTATTAACATAGTCCTTTTGTTTCTGTATCCCGAGTCCCTCAATGCGAAGACACTCGTAGAGGAAACTGTCGCACCAGACAGCTCCAAACAATCGGAAGGATTTCTCGCGAGCCTACTCAGCCCCATGGCCATATTCCTTCCGAAGTTGAAGACGCTCTCGAATGGTCGCAAACGTAAAGACTGGAGCTTTTCATTCCTGGCTATTGGGTTATTCATGACTCTGTTCTCCATGGTACCGATCCCATTGTTTGTTGTCAGATAGTGTGAACTCACTGTGAATTAGGGGGTTTACCAAATCAAGTACCTATATGCTCAACACACGTACCATTGGGGAGCAGAACAGGTCAGTATACCCATATCAAGAATCTTCAAAAATCCTGATGTTCCGTCGACATAGTTAAGCTACTACATCTCGTTCCTTGGTGGACTACGAGCGGTTTATCTCTTATTCATCATGCCACGTGAGTGTAGCGAGTTCTATCTTAACGACGGCGTGATGTTCATATATTTCCATAGTCATTATACAGACATTCAAGCCGAAGTCTAATTCTGTGCCAGTGAACGGCCGAAAACCTAAACCCACTCCTGCTCAGCTTTCCCGAGAGATTAAATTTGATGTCATTCTTGTCCGCTTGTCTTTAGTCCTCGACTTAATCTCGCATACATTGGTTGTGGTCTTGCCGCAGGGGAATAGTGAACTTTTATTCGTCGCTCTCACTTCCCTCCCTTGCTTCGGAAGTGGCTCGCTTCCTGCTGCAAACAGCTTGGCGTTGAGCATGATGAAATTGAATGGAGACACCGGGACTGGGAAGCTTTTGGGGGCTTTTGCTATGCTTCAAGCTGTTGGCCAGACGATTCTGGGAGTAAGCACAGCCCCGTCACTTTTGAATGTATACTTATGAATCGTGACAGCCACTTGTGTTCGGAATGATCTACAGTATTACTGTTGCTACATACCCCAAGGCAATCTTTGCGATGGCTGCCTCGATGAGTGCCGTTTCATTAATATTCGTCTTCTTGATCAGGCCGAAGGTAGACGTCAAAGGCAAACAGAAGAGTGGAGGAACCATTGTAGATATTGAGAGAGGAAGGTCTAGAATCAGTAAAGACTTGAGGTCGGGCCTTGGAAATATTCACGATAACATATAGTGTGGAGTGCACATGATCATATCTAGAGCGAAATTATTATATACGTTGTATTATTATATTCGAGCAAGCATATATAAGTACAAGAGATCTCGTCGCTTCGCTTCCTTTTTCAGTGCAAATTCTACTGTAGTAGTAGTTCTGTATATGTTACATTGGGTGTCAACATGTCTGTGAGAAAAATACATAGGTCTTGTTGTTGTCGAACTTGGGATAATAATTGACCTGTGTTGTCTATGGCGACGTTTTGTATACGGGTGAGTCCTTGACAACATGAAACATTGTTGCATATGCAGGCGCGAGTGGAAATTGTCGGCGGAGTAGTGTATGGGGGTATGTTAGCGTATCTTTGAAGTTTATTGCCAGAATGAGGAACTCTTCATCGTTGTGAACTACTCCTTTCGTAGTAGATTTGAGAATACGTACTGTAATCAGTCGTTTGCCGAGACTAGTGATTACCTAGTAGCAAGCTCGAATCATGGCCCATTTTGATGCAAACCCTCACCTTCGTAATTCCCCTCTCTTTACCGGATTATTCAACCGCATCCGTGTCTCCTCTACGACTACTAGGTGAGATTTCAATACCTCCGTGAACCATAGTCCAATGCTTGTACTTACTACTATATCCGGCAAAACACGTGAATCAAGTTAGCCGGAATTTCCCGAATTCAAGTTGTTGCACAGAACGATGATGTCTTCGAAGACTTTGGGATTAGGTGCCACCCTTAGAAAATCCAGTCGGGCTAATTTCAAGCCCTTCGTGCCCAAACGGTATGTCTTTATCTGTTTCTCTCCTCTCTTTCCTCTACAGCTCTACATTCATATTCTATCCTGATCAGAGGCGTCCAGATTCAATCTCTTCCGCCTTCCTCCTCACAAGCGATCCTCAACCGCCAACGTCTTCTCCGCCCTTCTTCTCCTCACTTCACAATCTATCAACCTCAGCTCACATGGATCTCCTCGATTGCCAACCGTGCTACTGGAATGAGCCTTAGTGTCTGTGAGTATTGTCCCGTGCTCTTCTGGATCAATCTAACCACCAGTAAACCTTCTACTCTTTTTTCTTTCAGTATTATATGGTTACTTCCTTGCCTATCTCGTAGCACCCGGCACTTTCGATTCTACCCACGTCGTCGAGTTTGTCGCAAGTCTCCCGGAATCGGTCAAATATGCTGCAAAGACGGTATTGGCAATTCCCTTTGCTTTCCATTCACTGAACGGGATCAGACATCTCTCCTGGGATATGGGCAAATGTGCGTCTCCTCTCTTTCATATAAATTGAATATTTCCCCCTGAGACATATCCTCGTTAGTTTTGAGCTTGAAGAATTCTTATCGTGCAGGATATGCTGTTTTGAGTGCATCCGCCGTAGCTACAGTCGCATTGGTTTTGATGTAGCCCGCTCAATCTGCTTTCACGTGTCACGTGTGGGGGTCGTACAGATATTCGGTTATTACAATAACATCACGTGATGTACTAGAAAATGCCGTCTCGCGCCGGCGGAAACCTTGCTTGCATATATATATATACTATATTTGATTGCTGATTTCCAATGTTGTTTTCTAAGACTATTACAATAATTGTTTTTAATTGTAACGCGTAGAAAACAAACATATAAATAATATTCCTTGGACCATGTAGGAACTTCTGCATGATTCAGCTTGATCACGCATTCACAGACTATCGGGCTCAAGGACAAACAATACCCAACGTCATCATCGATATTGCAACGCCTCCCAACGGAGGTTTGACATTGTTCAACCTCTATGTGGCTTTGTCACGAAGTTCAAGACGATTGACAAGTTACAACACATGACACAGATTTACTTATGGAAGACGACAGACTGGACAAACTAGACAGGTTTACAAAAGAATGGTGTATAAGTATAGGCAGAGGACGGACTGTAGAACAGTTAGACCAATAGACACGTCCACGACATTCTATAGGACACTATATTATCGTCAAAGACATCACAGTGATCACACGACATCACGCAATATATCATTACTCGAATGTCACGAGACACAACCGGCATTTACATCAGGAAAACTAAAATTTGCTTAAATTGTACTTAAATGTCTTAATTATAAAATTAAGAACATTAAGACAGTCAAGGAAACAACTTGGCTTAATTTGACTTAAAATGAACTTAAAACATGCTTAATGCATCTTAATTTTACTTAATGTTTATTTTAAGGTCATTTTAAGTCAAAATTAAGGCGGAGACTTGGCTTAAATGGCTTAACTGTCTTAAAAGCATTTTAAGTAAATTAAGACACTTTAAGAATTTTTTGATTTTCCTGATGTACCGCTCCGCGGATTGATCGGAATGCAGGAAAACTAGGCTTCATTATCATCAGCAAAACGCCCGAAAAGTTATAAGGCCTTATCTTGTAGGTAATATAATATAAAGGCCATAATGTAATATAAACACTTGTATTCCTTACTTGTAATTATTTTGATTTATCTGATGTCTTTAAAGTGGAAAATCGAACAGAATTCCTTGTAACGGTTATGGATATTACAATAGGCTGTTTGTATTATGCAGGTTATAAGCGGTTGAAAGCCTTATATAAGTTACAAGGTTTCGTTAGTGTTCTGCTACATCGGAAGATGTTGAAAGACTCATCGATCATTATAAGCTTAGTAAGCACACGGTAAAGTAGATATAGCAAGGTATTATCGGCAGCGTAGATCAGTCTTCAGACACGGGGTGAATGCTCTGGTGTGGGTAGAGTAGGTAGAGTATACCCGTCTCGGTAGAAAAGAGC
>QLOR01002404.1:0-34682 GCA_003313825.1 Sarcodon aspratus | reverse complement strand
TCTTCCAAAGCTCAAATCTGCTGTAAGTTGGTCAGACAATTGTATATACACGTTGTAGCGCAGTATCACTAGTGATGTTCGGGCTGGGCTTGGCCTGAAAGCCCAGGCTTGGGCTTGGCTTTAGTGGGCTCAGGCCTCACAAATCTCAAGCCCGGCCCATTTTCTGGGCTCAGGCCTGGCCCGGGCTTGGCCTGGGCTCAGGCCCAGGCTTTGATAGTACTGAGTCGCCGAAAAAAAAAGTCTTTTCTAGTATAATTAAAACACATAATACTACTAGTACTATGCTGCAATATCACTATCATGTTTTTCCTCGTCAACGGCAAGAATCTCGTCCCAAGAATTCACCTCTTCACTGTCCAGGTTAAGCCCCACTTGGCCTGTTGGATTGTCCTCTAGGGCCGTTTTGCACTGCCACATACTACCCGAAAGCCCAGGCTCAAGCCCAGGCTTCGGGCTCAAGATATTTGAAGCCCGGCCCAAAGCCCAACAAAGCCCAATAATGGGCCTGGCTTGGCTTGGCTCAAACAGGCCTGGCTTGGCTTGGCTTCGGGCTTGGAGCCCAGCCCACCACATCACTAAGTATCACATCATCCCATTGTTTAGATATTGGTCCAACTTGAAGGTTTTTTATAAATAGGTGAAATATGTCCCTAAAAACCGATCCTCTATATGTCCAGCGGATCTCTCAATATTTCATTACCTGTTGGATATGATCGTATTTTGCGACAGTTGAACATTTCCTAATCAGGCAATGTTCAACATAAAAAGCGTACACCACCTTTCCTCTTGCTTCTTTTTGCCATCTAAGCCTTTCACCTACTTTCTAAAAAAATTGCTATTATTTGTACATTGTAAGAATCGGTTTTATAGAAAATTTCAATTTATTTCTGATTTATTCCATTTGTGTTATGCATTACAGTGTCAAATGAAAAAATGCGTCGAAGTGGATGCATTTTCGCATGCATTTAGACCATATTATACATACACATTATTCTAAAGAATTTATTGTAAAATCTTGGCATTTTTGAGCAAAATTGAGGGTGAGATTTGAGCTCATTGTCGGCGACGACGACGAGCAACTCACGTGTGCCGCGATGATGCTCGGGAGTAGATGGGCGGCACCACGTGGTGGCAACCATTTTGTCCGGCATTGCCCATCATAGCTAACTCCAAATCACAGTTGTCAGAACAAGGGCGACACCTCCTCGGATCGTTGATTTCAAGCATGGATGCTTGCTACTCGAGCAAGCCTCAGACGGTACCGTATTATCGATGACAAGTGCCAGTGAGATTAATCAAGTTCAAGTGCGTGATGTGACACGACTTTGTAGTGGACTACGAGATTAATCTAATAGATTACAAAAAGTCGTGGTCTTGCTCACGTGTGAGATACGAACGTGGTACTACATTATACAGCGGACTAGTTTATCACATCGATCCGTAGACTGCGGCTGGGAGCGATGATACACGGGCAGTCAGCCGTCCCACAAAATGACGCAATGCTTTCAATGTGTGACAAAAACATTGCGTAATTTTGTGGGACTCCTCTCACTCCAATTCTTCTTGCCACTTCAAGCTTGTAGACGAGTTCTTCAGGAACCCCAGTCCTGCACAACTCATCATACTTGCATGCATCATCAAATTTGTACTCTGATTATTCCGCATCCCCAGAATGCGCCGTCCGACAATTCTTCTTTATAGTTACTTGGGAGCAGACTTGGATGTTCAGCGCGTTCAGCACTATGGATGGTCTGATGGTTTTAGGTGTCAAACAAAGTTCAATTTTCCCCGGCGCCGGTGGAGTATGCGGCACTGGAATTGTGCCAATGCCGCAACAATGAAAAGATCAGCCTTGAATTCACTGGAGGTAAGTATCGCCCCCCTTCAAATACATAAATCTCCACCAAGACCTGCAAAGATACTCTCAAGCTCCTCTTATCTCCTGTTCAGCGTGTCCTTCCTTTGAAATATCGTGTTGCTGATTAGCACACAAGTGCCATTATGGACTCTGCCATCTTAAAGCACTCGCAAGATGTGGCACTCGAGAACGTGAGTTTCTCTTCCATAGCATCGGATGAATTCTCGCTAAATGATCCCTCCATAGTATACATTTGGTACACGTGTCTTGTCGCTCGACGCTCGTTACTCAACATTCTACTGATTCATTTTCCAGTGTCTGCAGCCGCCTTATTTGTATGTATATCCCAACCAGTTCTTTTATTTTCTCACTGTAATTTCTCTGTAGATTTACGATTACGCTTTAACATTACACCTCGAGATCAAATTCGTCTGGCTCTCATCATGGAATTACACCAAAGTCATCTTTCTACTCATCAGATATATTGCTTTCGTTGACGGCATTCTTCTACTCTTTGGTATGTTCTACGGTTCTACTTGCCATGCGTCATTCTTAATGTTTTTGCAGACCAATTATCCTCGAGCATTTCAGTAGAATCGTGTAGAATGATCAACCCTGTGTCGATATGTAAGTAGTACTTTTATTTTGGACGTCGATGCATTTGCTGATCAAACTCCGTATAAATCAGGGTTTATAGTATTGCAGATATTCTTCTCCGAAGGTTAGCCCTGATCTTTTGTTGTATTCTTCTTTATATCAAGACTTTGCATGTTTCAAAGTTATCCTATCTATTAGAACCTGGGCTATTTGGTATCGAAACAAAGTCATCGGGATCGGACTTGCGGCTCTAACGATTGTACATCTGGGGTTACAATGCTTTTTGACCACTAAATTCGTTCAGTCGTTGCAATGTACGTCCCTGGGTCTGTATTGGATGAGACTGTATCGATCTCCTACTTCCCTAGTTAACACTTCTCCTGTAACGGGAAAGGGGGGATGTTATATGACGAGCGCTGCAACTAACCTGTGGGCAAACTACGCTGTTGCGGTTGCTGTAGAGACTAGTAAGTGTTGTTACTCAACACATTCGTCCAAGCTTACGCCGTCACAGTTCTCCTCACACTGATGGTGATCAGTGCTTTTCGAGCATGTTCGTCTACTATATCGAAATCTCACATCGCTGTTGATAGCTCATTGTTCCTCATACTTTGCAGACCGACAAGGCAACAGTGGAAAACTCTCGCACGTCATCCATAGAGACGGTCAGTAATAGTCCTCCCTTTCTCCATCATTTTATTAACCTGACACCTCTTTCGCAGGTATCCTGTTCTACATATATATACTTTGTGCGTGATCTGATCTCGGAACACCCGTGGTGCTCATAATCATTTATTTTGACAGGCTTGACAATCGGAAATTTGGTCGCCACGATTGTGTTGCCCGTAAGCCCGATTTATTGAGTCGCTGATCCACATCATATTGACCGGCAGCGTATAGATTAACATGATGGCGCTATTAACTCCGTTCGTGTGAAAATTTGATCTCGTCTCGATTTTAATGTAACATTCTCTTCAGATTGCAGGATATCCTGTATCAAGCTCTCACCACCAGGGTTATCCTCAACATCCGACAAGCAAGCGATCAAGGCTGCGGAACTGAACTGCACATGAGCCACTATGACGCCATAGTTTTTGCCAACCCATCTGGACGCCCATCTGGACCACCCGTGTGTGACGAGTACTCTCAAGACTGCATCGACAGGTCACAATCTCGGCTGGAGTCTCGAGGCGCACATGGACAGGAAACACATGGTACTGCGTTCACTAGTGTCGTCCTAGTATCACACTATGAAGATCAAGATGAGTCGTCACATGTAGATTGAGCTTAGCCCAGGGATATCTCGTCGAGATGAGTGGAGCTACATGGTTGAACAGCCTGAGAGAACCGGCGATGATAGATAATTTATCCTTTTCTTCCCATTAATACCCTTTTCAAATCAAAATTAAATTACGATTTATAGAATACAGTATTTTTTTTGTTAATTCAAAGGCAGAGTATCCGTTTGCGTACGCGTCGTCTAGTCGATAATTGTCCATGTACACCTACGTCCACCGTCTTAATACCAGTCTCAACCTATCTCTGAGATAGCACCGAGGTACAATGCATAGTCACGTGACTAATAAACCCGTCTCTCCAAGTAATTTCCCAAGTTTGTTGTTGGCACCGTAAACGTGGATAAGTTAGATGTCCTCTTCGGAGTGACATACGAAAAATTGGAACGATACAGAGAAGATTAGCATGGCCCCTGCACAAGGATGACACGCTTTTCCAGAGTGGAAGACCTTCGGGTCTCAATATTTATTGCTCTTTTTTCTTTTGGTTGCCGTTCAATTTACTATACAAGTTATCCTCTTCTGAAAAATACATTTGTTCGCTATCTATGGCTCACTCGTGTCTGTGTCTATGGAGAGCACGGGCTGATCATCGGTCTTGGTCGAAAAAATACTTGAGCATTTATGACAGAAATATGAAGCGAATTTAATTGTACAGACAACATTTCATACAAACTCCACGAAGTAAATACGTATATACACAAGGAAAAGTTACTATCCCACAGGTACCAAACAGTATGGAAGAGAGCTTCGAGCAGAGACACGCACAGGAGTATATACGGTACACGATAACATCACATATGGAGGTCTAACGAACCCCAAATCTGGTGCTAATCAAAACAGAACCAAGGCTCGGTGAAGATAACAGAGAGCATGAATGTGATCTGTGAGACAAAAGTTACAACTCCACTGGCTTTGATAAAGCCACAGGACTGCAACTACGTAGTCCCACATCGACCATGAAGGGTAAGGCGCAGAGCCTTGCAAACACGACAGGGATTATATGAACTGGGTTTAATCATTTTCGCCGCATGAGGCTGATTAGCCTCTCTGAAATGATTCCAATCCTCCTTTCCTCGTCTCCTGAATCCAAGCCATGGACTTCGTATGATGCGAGCCGGCGTAAGTCTTTGATTCCATGAGGCGTCACTTTCATTCTCCACACTGCACGATCACAACGATATTTTTGCAGATCAAGTCTCATACGGTGGATCACAGCGCGCAGTATATCATGAATCCTCTCGAGCGCAACTTGAGGGTCAAAGGGGGCATCTCCAACTTGGAATGTCGTCTGCAGATCGCGAACGGCGATCATTTCTGTCTTTTGAAGAACATCATACTTGTCTCGGTACCCTAAGAAGATATTGGGGGTACCGAGCAGGTATGACTGCATGTACCATTTACGATTGTCGAGATGTCTATTGTATTGAATGTGATCATAAGTGGGTAAATTAGCTATGTTATAGGAACGTACATCCACCAAGATTTCTTCGTGTTGATTCGTGTTTTCAGCTCCATAAACTTAGAAGGTTGAGGGATTCCATCACCGGAAGTGTCTATAAACAAAGATAGATTGGTCGATTGAGCAATCGGAAGACATGAAACTTACCAGTGACACAGTCTACCTCTCCCGAGTAAATAAAATTCAAAGATCCAATTCTCCTAGATATGACACTGTAATAAGCCCCTCGGGCATACGAAGCACTGTTGGGGATAGTGCAGTTCTGTTCAAATCCAAAACTGTGTGGCGAACTAAGTATCCACATGAATACTGCAAGTACCAACCAAAACGCACCCTGCGAGGGACCTAAGACTCATAATCGTGAGCTCAGATTATGATATAGATTAGAAGCACTTCACGTAGGAATTGCATCACGCGTATAATTCTGTTCGATAAACAACTTGTTATCAATGAAGGAAAAATTAAACTCCGCGTTCTTTCCGTCTGGACAACTGAGGCTAGGAGTTGAATCATCAATGCATCAAGAACGTGTTTTGAATACGAAGAAGAGGGATGCGCCACACCTGGTCAAAACGCCACGGCGAGTTATCACATCCGCGTGTAGTAAGGCATGCTTTGCTTTGGAGAGCAGACATGCTTCAATCACGGGGTCCAAACGGCGAGCGATAGGACACATGGCAGCTTCGTTGCTTGATCCTTCGTTAAGATGAATAAGGCCAGGAGGTCCAACGAAGCGGCGAAGAGCGGTGGTGCTGTTATAGTGGATTACACCATCGACTTCAGAGTAGCATGAGATCGCTTCTGGTTCTGTAGAGAATTCATGTTGTAGGTATTGGGAACGACGGAGAGCGGCAGGCATAACTCTTGTGGAGAAAGGAAGACTCAAGCCGGCAGAGATCTTCATTTAAATGATAAACGCCGCCACCATAGAGAATTACCGCAACGGCGCAAAGTGCCATAGTGGGAAGGAATGACATGAGGATAAGGTACGTTCCAAGCCTGGAGGTCTCGCTCAATTAACCTGAGCTCTGTATAAAAAATAAATAAAAGTCGAAGAAGATGAAGTAAGTCAACTAGAACCTGTAGAGAAACTCGTCTGACTGACCTTCAGATCTACCTCTTCCAGGTGTGTGAAAGTTGATTTAGAAAACCAAAATCGCGATCGACGTGACACTGATGTGACTGATGTGACGTCCCTTGCATGAGGGAGAAATGTGTTTTTGGAAACTTTTTATTAGAGTTCTCGCATTCTGTCTTTTGTTCTCCTAAACTTATTTCTCTCTCTCCTTTCACTACATTTACCTATCCGTGGCGCCCACCATGCCTACAATGCTATTTGGTTTGTTCTCGAGGAAGCAGGACCATCCAGTAGACATCCCCCGTTCACCGCCGCAGGATTCGGCTGCCTCAAGTTCTCCACAGCTCACCATGGAGCCTATTCAGTTACGCACCCCCTCACCCTCAGTCGGATCAGCCATGAACGCCGCAGGGCCGTCGACTCCTCCCAGAAGCGCGTACAACGTCTGCAATCGTCCCGTATCTCCTCTTCGAAACTCCTTATCACAATTGGCTGTACGTTCAGAATCAGACAGCCCGGATTCTTCCCAAACTCTCCATCGTCTGATTTCTTCCGTGCCTGCAAAAACATTGCATTCTTTCACTCTCACTCACCTGCGTCACGCGTCACCTGCTGCTTTGGCAGCTCTAGCATCGTTCTATTCAGATCTACAGCCTCCACCGCAGCTGCACTGTGTTCGGTGCCATAAGGACTACGTGGAGATCGACAACGACGACAGAAGTTGTCTTGTGCCACACGATGATGATAGTGCATTGGTGGAGCGTGTAGGACGGGCAGCAAAGCGGAGAGGCGGAGAGGACGGCGCAGAGTACGAGACGCTTTGGCAGTGTTGTGGCAAAACTGTCGAAGGCGATGGCGATCAAGGTCCACCAGATGGATGGTGTTATGAAGGGAGACATACGGTCAGCCGGTCATCTAGCCCTGAATACAAGCTATACATTCTTACGCAATTTCTTTACAGACTGATGCCAAACGCGCTAGATTTCGTGAAGATTCTACTCTACAAGATGATAAACTCGTGTCTTGTATCCGCAAGAACTGTCATGGTGTACGGACTCAATTACGGCTGATCCGAAACAAGCGGCACAAACGTACTCGCAGCCTCAAGGATGCAGAGACGACAGGGGACGATAGTAGCGGAGACGAAAGTCGTATGGATCTTGACGGCAGTGCAAGTGCGATCGGAAGCGTTCGTGGAAGGACAAAACGGAAAGCCACCCACAAGCCTACAGAAAAAAGGGCAAAATCCACCGATGGCCGTCCTGCGGCTAAACCAAAGAGTACTCGACGTGCAGCTAGCGTTAGTGCGAAACCCAAATCCCGCGCCAAGAAGCCTGCATCGAAGAAGCTTGACGAGGAAGAGGAAGCCGATCAAGAAGATGAACAGGCCAAGCCGAAAAAAAGACGTAAGGTCGCGTGAATGTAGACAGAGGTAAGGTTCACCTTCACCTTATCTTCATCACTTACTAAGAGCTCTTTCACCGTGGTTCTCGTAGACAAATAGATCGTGTGCTGGGCTGCGCAACTGGCAAATCCCTTGCTTCGATATGCTTGGACCCCTATCGGCCGAAAGGATTCCCTCTCTGTATCGTATAGAATCTTACTTACCATCCGGACTACTAAATATCCCCAGTGTCTTGTACTCTCTTTTGACATGCTCTTGTCTCATCACATCCTTTTAATGGATGGTACTCGATTTTACCACAACTTATCCATAAGTTGTATATGTATTCTTTCCATGTACTGCTGACCTCGTCGATGCTACGAGATAACTTACCACAATGCTTTGGTTGTTAATAGTATTCTGTTTCTGTTTTGAAGTTGGTGTACAACATGTTGCCACTTTCTCCACATGCATGTCTCCCGTGACGTTTAAGGTGCAATAAATAAGGAATTCTTGTTCTTATGAAATACTACGTATTTCCATTGCAGTTTCATATAATCTCTCATCTCGATTGCTGCCAATCAAAATTTTGTTCCTGTGCAAGAGTCCTTGTTATCCGTGATATTAACTTTCACGAATATGCTCTTCCTGTTCACAGACTGCACAGCATTGCTTATGTCTACCGAGTGCATGAGGACTGACATGGATAAATTAGATAAAATGATATATACTTCCATCACTTATCATCGAAAACTGCCCGACGTTATACGATAATCAGCCATAACGAACGTCACCCTCCGGTTCTTCGGCAAACCAGTCTTGAGTTGCCCTAGTTTCCTCTGTAGACGCGATGTTTACAATCGTGGACTTGCTTTGTGAATCTGAGGATCGTGGAATTAATTGTATAACCCCCCTAGATGCTGTCGGCGCTTCTAATTAACTCACATGCTTCGAATGCCTCAATCCCGTTTTCCCTCCCGAGACCACTCTCCTTCATCCCGCCCCTAGATAGTCTTTGAGAAAGTCAACCCATGATGCGGCACAGAAATAAACGTACCACGGCGAGCTAGGATCGTTCCTGTGATGTGTATTGACCCAAACCAAGCCCGTTTCGATTTCCTGAGCAACTCTATGTGCCCGAGATAAATCTTGTGTCCAAATTCCAGCACCCAATCCGTACTTGCTAGCATTAGCTAACATTACGCCCTCCGCCTCATCCTGTATTTAAATCAGAGCCCGGTCTTGCTATTGTTCATTGTTTGCTTGAGTTACTCACTGTAAAGCGTTTGACCACAACAACAGGCCCAAAGACTTCTTCCCTCCACAAGTCTTCCTGGGTTTGAACATCCGTTATAACAGTAGGGGGGTAAAAGCTCCCTTGCGAAAAGTCAAAGTCGTCTAGTGAGGACTTGCCCGTCAACCGGTCACCCCCTGCCAAAATCCGAGTTGACTTTCCACGATCTTTGACCATCTGTTCAATACGTTCAAGATGTGTTGAAGAGATTATCGATCCCATGGTGGATGCAGGATTCGAGGCTGTGCCAGACAGACTTGGGTAAGGAGAGTGCGCAACGAGGTCGCAACAGGACTCACGATCACCCATTCGCCGCCTTATACTTTCAACCTTATCCAAAAATCGAGACATGAAACTATCGTAGATGCCGGTCTGAACAATTAACCTAGTTCCAGAAACACACGTTTGGCCGGACGCAATAAAGCATGCGAATGCAACCCCATTGACGGCACATTCTACGTCTGCATCGTCGAATATGACTATTGGTGCCTGTAAGAGATCTTAATGTTATCAGACATGGGGACATGTTACAAACAACACTACCTTTCCGCCCAGCTCCGCCGTGAAAGCGGCGAGATTGGATCCTACGACCTTACCCAATTCCCTGCCAGTTTTAGTTCCCGCCTTTACCAAATGAGCAACCGGAAAGTATGCGAGAGTGGAAACACGTACTGTTATGTCAACTTTTTTGATGAGAGGATTTGAGATAATGTCTTTTCCAGTCTTAGGTCCATAGCCAGGAAGGACTGATAGAACGCCAGGAGGAACTGGGAATGAATTATGATTAGAATGTGAACTAGTTTGAAAAATCATAAAGTGACCTCCAGCTTCTGCGGCAAGTTCTGCAAATTCGAGGGTAGTTATTGGAGCTAACTGTATAACAATATGAGAATGACTGTTCAAGTACATTGACTGATCTGACCTGCCTCCGAAGGCTTGACAATCACCGAATTTCCAGCAGCAAGCGCTGGAATCATTTTTTTAACAGCTATGAGGAGGGGATGATTAAACGGCTAGGAACAATGAACTCAGCGTCCACAAGTACTCTAGATGCATTAAACACACAGTGATTTGTGCGACAACACCTAGTGGAACCCGCTGGACGTAATTTAGAAGCTTTCCCCGTGTAGGTGCAACAAAAGCTTGGTGGGTGCGCAATAGCGCAGCGTAATAATCCCTGCACCAATAAGTAAGAAAGACGTGAAAGATCCAGATAAGACGTACAGCCATTCTGGCAACCTCGTTAACTGAGCATTCATCTCCTTTATACATCTTCCCGTCTGAAGCGATTCCATTTTGGCATAGTCTGGGATCTTCTGCTCCAAAAGACGAGCCAAAGTGAGCAGGACAGCAGACCGAATCAGCGGTGATATCTGGGACCAGCTTCCTTCTTTAAACGTCATTTGCGCATGATGGATAGTCGCTCGAACATCGTAAGCAGAAGCCGAGGTGACGCTGATGATAGAAATAAGAATACGATGAAGATGACACAATAACTTGCGTACGTGCATAACTCTTCTCCGGTGGCCGGGTTCTTCACAAGAAAACTATTAACCATGAGAATTTCTTGAAAATGGTGCTCAAAGTATCCAAGTATGAACCCACTCTTGTCTGTCTTCAACACTTCTGCCAGAAGATTGAAGTACTTCAGAGAAGGGGCCGTAATGGGGTCGAATCAAACTCTTTTGCTGATAATAAAATGGCTCAGATAGGACTTATGCAAGATAGAGTATAACAGCGAACCAGTCGACTAGCACGCAGCACTCGCATGGTAAGAAATTGTCCCGACAGTTGTCATGAGTTCGCACCAAAACTAATAATCACGTGAGCGGTGATCTTTTGCACGTGCACATTGAGGAGGTATTTAATTTTCTGGAGAATCGGTTCCAGCTGCGTGCAGGTTGAATACAAGGACAGATATTTTAGCTATGACGAAATATAAACAGAGCGGGGAATTGAAAAGAAAAAAGCGAAATGTTGTGAAGAATAGCATATATAAATTCCTACTTGCAGTCGGCAATGCATCAACGATTGGCGTTTGTTTCTACTAATTGGAACGATACCCGCAAAGGACCTTGAACAGAGGTCATTTGTAGATAGTAGTGCAGGGGCCGAAGACCTACCACGAGAATGAGTGTTAGGACGTTTGTTCCGCATCTCAAATGGCATTTGGGCAAGATCTTTCTGACTATTGCCCTATTCATGGCCATTTCCATATGAGACCACATCGCGCTGAGCATATAAGTTACAAAGAGGGCAGACAGACGTAAGGACCAATGCTTACGCTATGCATCAACGGTATTGGTCTTGGCTGTATGCTCCTGCAGGGCACTCCGCTGTTCTGGAGTCTCAAAGTAGTACCTCTTCATGCCAAACTACTCTCGCTTGCTACCGATCCGGTACTGGATGACCAGACCCAGCACTAGCCAAACAAGTTCGCGCATCGATGCCGGAGTCTCTGAATAACTAGTAGGGGCGAGAGCTAAAGAATGCACTCAAAGAAACTGGGCCAACTTTCAAGTCTCAGTGAAGCAGGATTTGAAGAACTGGACATAGTATTCGAAGAGTCCATGTGCTCTAGCCTCTAAATGCCACAGAGGAAGTTTCTTCGCAGTCAAAGGTAGCGGTTGAGTTGACCACGGCAAGTCGAAATCTAAGTTCTCGCGGGAGCTCTCCAGACAGGCATGTAAAAGGTTAGGATGTGGAGGTGTGACCATAGAATCGAAGTCGGACAAATTATTCGCACGACGACTCCGAGTCCGCAAAACCATTGAGCTGTTCAGCTAAATGCTGATCATTCTTGTTCTTCTTCCCTGTCATGAAGCATCCGCGAGACCCCTCCCCTGAAAGCTCAAATAAACTCCCAAAACGCGAAACCGATGCCACGAATCAACTTGGGTTGCTCCTTGACTTCAGCTCGCTCACATCTCATGCAGAAATCTCAGCACGGTTTGACAAACTTGCTGAATCAATATTCGACGACCACACACTATGCGTGCACATAGACAACAAAAATATCGAGTACGAGATCTTGGAACTTGAATTCTATTTGCACAAGTCCGGTTGTCATTCGGATCCTTTCACTCACCAAACTAAGGAGCAGGAACATACAGGACAATGGTAGAATTTTACCTTTTGTGCAATTCGTATGTCAATTCATCTTTTTGGCAGGTATTTCCATCGTGCTCCTACACGCTCTAGTGACCCAAACCGTAGTACGTCTGCAGGTTACAGAGGCGGTACACGAAAAGGTCTAGACTTGACCTTCGGACATCCTATCACATCGCAACACTTTGCTTCTAAATCATCTGATGGACTGTTGTCTACTCGCGGAGGGATTTTATTACGCACTATTCGTCGAACAACGATGGGTGGTCAGATAATTTCTGGTCCATCACTCCTTGTGGATGAGGTTCTTTCCGTCAGCAGGGCAGAGAGTATCTCTGATTTAGTACAGAACAAGTGGAAAAACGACAGTACGGCGTTACTTGCGACGCCTTCTTCAGCGCGTGCTTCCTCATTATATCTGAAGAAGCGTTCTCGGAGGAAGGAGACGTGTACCAGGTTTTATCGTACTCCTAGAATCGGCCTCGAATTGTCACACCCCTCAACAACAGCCTCCCCTACTGATCCACGAATCATCTATATCTCTAAACCGTACAGATACATCGCATACCCAAATCTCCTCACCTCCAATGGTCGATGCCAAACATTCTTGGGTATATATCAAGCATGTTTGGATTCGGAAGAATTTGAGGGTGGGGCAAAGCTTGTTGCTGAGGTAGTGAGGATAGCTGGAATCAAAGAAAAGACTGTGTTGAAGTATGTCTCAGACTTCAGGTACGGACTGGATGGTCGATGTTCTTTGGGTTCTTTCGTGGGGACTAAAAATGGGACGGCATCTGTGTCAAAATATCTCAACATGATGGGAGCTTTGCGGGCCCTAGAGGATTCCCGCCTCGTAACGTTGGCTGGAGGATAATCTGAATGTCGTTTGGATGAGAAGTGTCGATTCTTCAAAATAAGTGTTGTACGTCGCCTCGTGGTTGGTAATTTCATGACACTGATTCTTTTAAACATGCCTCGTTTATCACGTTTATTAGTACTATCGATCATTGACACGGTTTTGCCCACGGACGAGCTCAAGGACAATCTATGACACAAGTTTGGCAGAAAATACAAGTTTCTCGATTCGTCCTTGAGATCTTCACCCCATAATATTTTTATCATCAATGCAGATACCTGGCTTTGCATCTCCGGCGTTATCTATTAGGATTTTCTTACACCAGCTTTACTTCTTCCTTCGCGTGAAAACCCCTCTTCATAGTCGATCATCGACACTAGTAAGACGATAACCTGTTGTGCAGAGGCGAGGTCGTTTTGCGATCAAGTGACGTTCGATAGTCAGGAAAATAGAAATGGCGATCTCAAATTTTCACAAGCGTATGCCGCAGAGGCGTTTACTTGTTCGAGCAGGACCAGGGCCCATGTTGGAGGATGATATCTGATGCGTCATTTCCTCGACTATTCAAATATTCATGACTTGAAAACGCTTCGGATTCTGATCACATTCCTTTATGTGGCTCTTGAGGTATCGAACTTCATGGTGCTTTTAATCTCAGAACAGCAATTCGACCGATTCCTTGGAAGTGATGCGCTCTGAATATACAGTGGGATCCGTTATTACGCTGTTATCACTGGCTAGCTCCATGAGTACAATTGCTCTGCGTTAGTTCTGTGGCCCAACATCATGTTGTGATCACTGCTAGAAAAAAAAAGGTTACTTTCGGTTCCAAGTCTATCATTGGAAACCACTGGCAGCCTGCTGCTGCTTGATGTCGAAGTCGAGGTTGTAAGTGATGTTGAAGAAGAGGGAGAGGACGAGCTCGTCGACGTGGGTAGAGGACGTTGATGAGGATGTCGTGCTTGATGAAGTTGTCGAAGGAGTGGTAGATGTGGACGAGCTTGAGTTGGTCGATGAAATGGATGTTTGTAGTACTACGTCGTGCGATTCATTCCTGACGCGTTCGACACGAGGCTCACTACGACCAACTCTTACTACTAGAATCTCAAATACTGGCTGGCATCGCCCACCGCCGCATAAGTACCCCCCATGACGGAGTACCTTCAAGTTTGGACTCTTATGACTCTGACTACTCCACGGATCACGAGGGGGATATAGAAATAAATGTATTTTCGGTCTAGACGATAGAGCCTCAGCATAAGTCTCCTCTGCCGCCGATAAATTGAAAGCACTAACAGTTGGAGTTCAAAGGTGAATGAATAGTAGTATATCTCTTCGTCGTATGTAGTAAGCGAGAACATATGCCTCGTGATTTTGTATGGGCCGATAGGGTAGCATCTATTAGAATGAAATTTCCCCTATCCAAGTATAAATCGCTAGAGAAATGGCACAAGGAGCGATGAAAACTCACCTGTCCCTTGAGTAGCTTGCTTCTCTCTACGGTCGGTCCAAGGGTGTAGCTTGCGCGACTGGTAAATCCCCCTATACTACTGAAACGCGCCTCCGCCATGTCAACACTTATCTCTGCGAGCTTGAGCGCGACTAGTAAGCCCTTCTCCGTTTGGGCATACCTGTGATTCCAGATGGTGCTCAAAGGTTCATCTTCCATGTACTCTTGGGCGACAAAAGGGTCCGGTGCTTCAACGTCAAATGCATATATCTTGGGGACTGGAATATGCGGAAATCATAGATATGCAAGCGACCTCATCCAATACCTCAAAAGGCAGCAGATCATCTGGTTTCGGAACTTGACGGCGTAAAACGAAAGACTTCGATCTTGTGGAGTTGTCCCAGCCAGAGAGCTATCATAGGAAGAAATTAGCTTGACAAAAATCCGCAAGAAGGGTTAGGAAGGACTTAGTACCCAAGATACCTCATTATAACCCACTTCGCCAAGCTTACCATCCACTCTAACCTCCGGTGTAGGTCTGCCACCTTCAACTCTTCGACTCGTCCTGATCATGGCACTGCTTGCATTTCTTAGGGTATGCTGTAGTTACCTGGTGGTAGTAAAAGACTTTGAGATGAACATCGTTGGTGTCTGAAGTCGAGAGGCTACTAGATCAATGTTTTTGAAACTGCTCTTGCGGAGTCGTTTGTTCCGATCAATCAAATTCGGACTTGAGCCAAACTTTGCGCTGGCCATCGATTTGACAAGATTGGCAGATAGAACGAGAAGGCGACGATCCCACAAAACAAGCGTCGTATGCAGTGCATCAACGGTCGAGTGTTCAAACGATACGCGCCTCTCAATATATCAGATCTGCTGTCACTTTCACCAGCGCTGTAGATTATTGGCTCGACTCTGCCAATCACCACCTCCGAGGCGCATCCTTGGTACGGATTTTGGCAGCAGGAACAAGATTTATGACCATGGCCATGCATGATTCACGCTTTCACTCATTCCCTCGCTTTATGATCCTTCCTTCGACACTACAGGTTTTCGAAACTTGAATTTTATTTTCACCGGTCCAGTTGTCATCCGGATCCTTTCGCTCACCAAACCGAGGAGCATGAACATACAGGACAATGGTAGAGTTTTGTGGCCTGTACAAGCCGCATATCAATTAATCCTTTTTGCAGGTATTTCCATCGTACTCCTACGCGCTCTAGTGGCAAAAATCCGAGTCATAGTACGTCTACAGGTTACAGAGGCGGTACACGAATAGGACTGGACTTGACCTTCGGATATGCTATCACATCGCAACACTTTGCTTTTAAATCATCTGAAGGACTGTTGTCTACTCGCGGGGGAATTTATCACTCACAAGTTGTCGAATAACAACAGGTGGACAGATAAAAGAATCCCATCAGCAAGGTGGAGAGTATCTTTGATTTAGTGCAGAACATGTGGAGAAACGACACTACAGCGTTACTTACAACACCTGCTTCAGCGCGTGCACCTTCCCCGTTATATCCAAAGAAGGGTTCTCGGAGGAAGAAGTCATTCACCAGGCTTTATCGCACTCCAAGAAATAGCCTAGCGTTGTCACATACCCTCAACAACTGCCTCCTACTGATCCACGAATCATTTATATTCCTAATGCATGCAGATACATCGCATACCAAAATCTCCTCGCCTCCAATGGTAGATGTCAAACATTCTTGGGCAGCGCTAGTGCGCTCTGAATAGCAGTGTCTACGCTGACACTGTGATGCTCTCAGGAATGGCTATAGGCTAGCACTTCGAGTACTATTGTCATACGATAATATACATATGGGTAGCTACGAAATCATAAAACGACCTTTGACTGGCAGACTGCTGTGGGAATCGACTGGTATGCTAATGGGCAGTCAATTTACTAGATGTAACAGAGTACCGTGACGGATGCTATACTGACCAGTAGTTTATCCATCTCGCCGCTTTGCTTTCTTTTCACTTGTTTTTCTTTTCTTCCTTTCTTCGTCTTCTTTCTTCCTCTCTTCGTCTTTCTTCCTCTCTCCTTTTTTCTTCCTCCCTTCTTTTTCCTTCCTCCCTTCTTTTTCCTTCTTCTTTTCTTCTTGCTTTCGTGTCCTGCGCAGCTAAAGACAATGCAGCGATCAGGGCAAGGATACCGACAATCCTCAGAGAAGATTCCTACATCTGCGCACACACGAAGGGCACACTCGGCTCCACTTGGGAGCGAGAAATTGGCTGCAGCCTGAATAACCCTGGCACAGGACATAGCTTTTGCATTTATTGCAATTGGCGCCAGAGAAGACCATGCCTGGGCAGGGTTTGTTCGCGCAATGATGTTGCTTTAATTTGGCGGGGTCACGGTGCATCTTAGTTCAGTTGGACTGGGATGAAATGAGAAGGAGTCTCGCCTTATTTTATATCTATTGAAGTCTCCATGTACTGGCAGAATTAGGCTATTGTATCGGATTAATTGGTGTGTGAGGGCCGTAAGGGTCCCAGTCATGTGTACGCCACATCGCACTGGTCGGGCTATTGAGAAAGGTTAGGAATTTATCTTGGATTTGGCGTATATCTGGATCGGATGGAGTATTGGCAGTACTTACAAGTAAACTTAGATCGGAAGGGTCTAAACCAGGTATTTACCGATGCGGTGCTCCCTCTATATGTGTACTGTATAACGTTCTGAATACGAAAATCCATCAGATGCAACAATATATAGAGCGCACCTATTGAAGAAGCCCATTTTGGTGACAGAGCGCAGGAAGTCGCAAAATGGGGAGACCAAAATAGGTCAAGTAACAACACAGTGCCCCGAGGACTCGGATTTCGTGGCGCAACATCACCTACTAAGTATAGTATTGATCAAGGATTGATGCTTCGCCACACTGGGAGTGTCACTGGAACTCTGCAAGAAAACTAGGAGTGTTCGCTTGCTGACGTCTCAGAGCCATTTAATGGTTAATGTCAGGTCCGACTCCGTATTTCCTGTGGCACACGTTGTGTCAGAATCATCCACCACTCGAGGTCAGTCACGTGTTCAATGTTTCGAATCAGACATATATTGAAATGTATCGATTATCTGCGCTGACTGATCTTGCTGGCAGCGCCACACTTTCTGACTTTCGCCACTTGCCACTTGGCTGCAAGCTGATTCCATATAATACCCTCTTTTGTTGGCAACATCATATCGCAGCCTAGCGGTGCCCCACTGGCATGTCGCATTCGACACATTCCCTCTCAAGCACTAATAGCTCTGACGAGCGGACAGATAGAACCTTCGACGCCGTTCGTTGGGATGCGCTTGCATCCCTCGCATGCTCCTTTGTCGGTGCCACCTCCTCTCGATGGGGTGATCAATTCTCGGGCGGCTACAACCTTGTACGTTTCCTTCATTTCAACGACGCAAACACTATGCAGCATTCCGTGCTCGTAGTTCGCGTTCCCTATCGACCACGAGATGGCTGGATCATCGAGCATTCGAAACCATTCGCAAGTCAAATGTCAAGCGAGGTCGCAACCATGCGATACATTGCAGCTCATACAAGCATTCCTGTTCCTCGCGTCATTCATCACAGCGTAGAAGCCGATAGTGGCGGGGTCGGATCCCCATACATGATAATGACCAAAGTGGAGGGAATGCAGCTGAGCTCTGTATGGGATGATATGGAAGATACCCAGCGAGAGATAGTGCTACGGCAGGTGGTTGACATTCTTCTCGAGCTGGCATCCCATCGATTTGACAAGATTGGCATGTTGTTGGAACGAGAAGGTGACGACCCCACAAAACAACCGTGGTATGTCGCACCATCAGTTCAGCATTCCGATGACATTAGTGCCTCTCAAGATGTCGAATCTGCTGTCACTTTCACCAGCGCTGTCGATTATTGGCTCGACACTGCCAATCACAACATCAAGCGCATCTGTGATGTAAATTTTGGCAGCAGGAACAAGATTTATGACTATAGCCATGCATGGTTCATTCGCTCACTCATTCCCTCACTTTATGATCCATCCCTCGACGCCGCCGGTTTTCCTATTTGTCCTGGTGACTTCCACTCTCAAAATATTATGGTCATTAACCCAGATACCTCGCCCCGAATCACTGGCGTAATCGACTGGGAATTCTCTAGTACCAATCCCACTTCAACTTTTGCTCAGTATCCCCTCTTTGTAGTTGACCATCCACTGTGGGATGATGATGATCCATTGCGCAAACGAAATATTCGTGATCAGGCGATGTTCGATGTACTCATGCGTGAGGCTGAAATGAAGAAGGATCCGACGGGTGGCCTCCCACTTTCGCAAGCATTTGCAAGTTGCAAAGGTGCTTACCTGTTTGAGCAGGCATTACAGTTCGAATACACGTTCTCCGTGATATACCCTCAACTTTTCGAGCACATTTTTGGGGGCGGGGACTTTCCAACGGAGTATTATTGGGCTCTCATAAAGGAAGGGATCTTAAGGAAGGAAGAAAAGCAGTTTGACCATGAATCAGAGGTATGGGAAGAGGCAAACAAGGTCCTCGGTGAAGAACTTGTATCGAGTACCATGAAGAAGGATGAATTTATAGGGGTTGTTCGGGAGCATATTGTTCAGTTTCCGGAAGGAGGGCTAGTTCGAGAGTGGTTGGCAACTTTAAGATAAATTTCTTTTTTTTGGTGTAGCTTTAGATACTTCAGGTAACAAGAGCATTCTAGAAATAAGCTTAGGGGTCTATGTGCTCATCATTATGATAATCATTTGGTCAATTGCCATTTGTCTGCTAAGGGAGTGCGAGGCACGAGTATTAGTGTATACTAGACAAGAGGCTTCGCGCCAGTGAGACACGATCATGAGGCTGGAGATCAGGCCTGCGACACCATCGACAAGACAGCATGCGAGAGATGCAAGTACATCCTAATCAACTTCTGTCGTTCTATCTGTGCGTTTGTCAAAGACGTCTTGATGCGATAACACACTGCGACTCTGAATCTTCCGAGTCTGTTCGAGGCGGCCCTCCGAGTGAAACCGTACTAGTAGTAGTGCAGCAGCATCTCCGTTGATAATATATTATACTAATATCTTAGCCGTTTCTTCTGGAGTGGAATTTATGGCTTCAGGCCCTATCTGTACAATCAAAACTCGATAAAACAATCTTGAAAATTATGACAACGTCGAAGATCGACCACGAGTCCATACTATCATAATACATAACCCATGACCTGTTCGCTGTAATTCCACAGTCTGTCATCGATGCTAACCTTTCCAAAATTTACGCTTGAAACTTGAACGGTGACCCACAGACGCAAACTAGTAGCCAAACGGTTTCTAAATGGATTTATTTTTCACAACATCGTTGAGACGTTTTACTTCTCCTCATCCGGGGTCGCAGCCTAGTACTAGTGCCCCATGTCTAATTCAACACATTCCCTCTCTAGCACTAGTAGCTTTGACGAGCGGACAGATAGAACCTTCGACGCAGTTGATTGGGATGCGCTTGCGTCTCTCGCACGCTCTCTTGTCGGCGCCACCTCCTCTCGATGGGGTGATCAATTCTCGGGCGGCTACAACCTTGTACGCTTTCTCCATTTCCAAGACGCAAACATTGTGCAGCAGTCTGTGCTTGTCGTTCGCGTTCCCTATCGACCACGAGATGGTTGGACCATTGAGCAGTCGAAACCATTCGCAAGTCAAATGTCCAGCGAGATCGCGACCATGCGATACATTGCAGCTCATACGAACATTCCTGTTCCTCGCGTCATTCAGCACAGTGTAGAAGCCGACGGTGGCGGGGTCGGATCCCCATACATGATAATGACCAAAGTGGAGGGAACGCAGCTGAGCTCCGTATGGGACGATATGGGGGATACCCAGCGAGAGATAGTGCTACGGCAGGTGGTTGACATTCTTCTCGAGCTTGCTTCCCATCGATTCGACAAGATTGGTGTATTGTTAGAACTTGAAGGTGACGATCCCACCACACAAGTGTGGTATATCGCGCCAAAAGTTGAGCGTTCCTATGACACCGACGACTCTCAAGATACCCCAACTGCAACTTTTACCAGCACCGTTGATTATTGGCTCACTTATGCCAATAACAAGCTCAGGAGCATCCGCGACACAAGATTCGGCAGCGCCAAGATCGACAGCTATTGCTTCGTATGGTTCATGCGCTCACTCATTCCCTCACTTTATGATCCTTCCCTCGACGCCACCGGTTTTCCTATTTGTCCTGGAGACTTCCACTCTCAAAATATTATGATCATCAATGCAGATACCTCGCCCCAAATCACTGGCGTAATCGACTGGGAATTCTCTGGTACTTGTCCCACCTCATCTTTTGCTCAGTATCCCCTCTTCATAGTCGATCATCCAATGTGGGATGATGATGATCCATTGCGCAAACGAAATATTCGTGATCAGGCGACGTTCGATGTACTCATGCGTGAGGCTGAGATGAAGGATCCGACGGGTGGCCTCCCACTTTCGCAAGCATTTGCGAGTTGCAAAGGTGTTTACTTATTCGAGCAGTCATTACAGTTCGAATACACGTTCTCAGTGACATACCCTCAACTCTTCGAGCACATTTTTGGGGGCAAGGACTTTTCAAAGGATTATTATTGGGCTCTCATAATGGAAGGAATCTTACGAAAGGAAGCAAAGCAATTTGAAAATGAAACGGAGGTGTGGGAAGAAACACGCAAGGTCCTTGGTGAAGAACTTGTATCGAGAACAATGAAGAAGGATGAATTCATCGGTGTTTTGCGGGAGCATGTTGGTCAGTTTCCGGAAGGAGGGCTAGTTCGGGAGTGGTTGACAATTCTGAGATAAATTTCTTTTTTCTTGTATAGCTTTCGATACTTCAGGTAACAAGGGTGTCAACCTTGTTAGCCGTAATTCCACAGTCCGTCGTCGATGTTAATCTTTAGAAAAATTACGCTCGAAGCTTGACCAGTGACCCACAGACGCAAACATACTTGTGTTGTGGGATCGTCATCTTCTCGTTCCACCAACGTGCCACTCTTGTGAAATCGATGGGAAGCCAGCTCGAGAAGGATATCAACAACATACCGTAGTACTATCTCTCGCGTCATTCTAGTTATGCGTTTATCAAAGTCATGAGTGCTACAGAGAATATTATGTGGAATTTGGCATGGGGAAATACTGCCAGTGCAAGCAAGCAAACGACTGAGAAGGCGATTCGGAAATCAAATACTGCTGAGTATTGGGGTACTTGCAAGTTGCAACCTCAGCCAAAAGGCCCAGGCGGAGACCTCCAGTAGCACAGTGTGGCGCTGCACCGAGATTTAGTAGCAAATGATAATCATTATCAGATGATCAGAGTTCCTGGAAGTAGCATCATCGTCACTACACTTCGCGGGGACCAACATGCAAAAATATACCGTAACCGATCCCCGGGATTTTGTCTGATAATAACATACTTTTGACTGATCTCTACCATCTGATGCTCGGACTATAACAGAACAACAACAACTATATGAGACGGATATAGTCCGCAGAGGAAATATTTACTTTTGAGTTGCCAACCACTTTCGCACTATCCCTCCTTCAACGAATTCATCCACATGGTTTTGCACGACCATGCGGAAATTTTCCCTGCGCATAGAGTCCGAGAGAAGCCTTTTACCAAGTACTTTGCGTGCCACCTTCCACACCTTTGTCTCGAATTCAAACTGCCGCGCTTCCTTCTTCAAGATTCCGAATTTTACGAGAGCCCAATAGTAGTCGGATGAGAGATTTTCATCGCCGTAAATATACGTGAATAGTTCCGGACACAATTCGTCGAACATTTGCCAATATTGAATGGCCTGCTCGAACAAGTAAACGCCTCTGCAACTCGCATATGCTTGTGAAAGTTGGAGATCGCCATCTGGGTTTTTCTTCATCTCAGCCTCACGCATGAGTGCGTCAAACCTTATTTGATCACGAGAGTTTCGTTTGCGCAACGGGTTATCGTCTTCCCAGTGTGGATGATCGACTATGAAGAGGGGGTATTGTGCGAAGGAAGAAGTGGGACTGGTATAAGAAAATTCCCAGTCGATTACGCCGGAGATGCAAGGCGAGGTGTCTGCATTGACGATAAAGATGTTATGGGCGTGAAAATCTCCAGGACGAATCGGGAAACCGGCAGCATCGAGGGAAGTATCATATAGGGTGGGAATGAGCGAGCGCATGAACCATATATTGGCATACAGGTCTATCCTGTCCGTGCTGCCAAACATTGTGGCGTGGACATTCTTGAGCTTGTAAGTGGTAAAACTGTGCCAATAATCGATAGCACTGGTAAACGTGGCAGATGTGGTATTTTTGAAACTGCCTGTGCCATAAAAATCATCGACCAACGAATCGACATACCACGCTCGCTTTGTGGAATCGTCACCTTCTCGTTCAAACAACATTCCGATCTTATCAAACCGATGGGAAGCGAGCTCGAGAAAGATATCAACGACCTGCCGTAACACCATCATCCGTTCGGGATTCCTCATCTTTTTCCATACTGAACTTAACAGTACACCATCCACCTTGGTCATGATCATATATGGAGACCCGATCCCGCCACCATTAGCTTCGACATTGTGGTGAATGACACGAGGAACTGGAATACTCGTATGGGCCGCAATATATCTCATCGTAGCGATCTCGCTGGACATTCGTCTAGCGAAAGATTTCGAAGACTCGAAGGTCCGACCCTCCGCTGGCCGAAGTGGAACGCGGGCGACGAGTACAGTTTTGTTGGCGTCATCGAAGTGGAGATAACGTACAAGATTGTAGCCCCCCGCCTTTTCACCACCCCATCTGGAGGAAGCGACACCGAAAAGAGAGCGTGCAAGGGATGCAAGCGCATTCCAATCAACAGCGTCCATCGTTTCATCTATCTGGTCTTCTCTACTACTAGAGCTATCGGTGGTAGAGAGAGGGAGTGCTGGATGAGACATCAGACAATGATTGCGACGAGCTCGACGTTGCAAAATGCAATAAAAAAATTGGCAAGCGGAAGGCGATGATTAGATCAGATAGCATGAGACCTGGACCCAAGGCCTGTGGCTTCGGAATCCCCAGATTCATATTGCCAGAGTCAAATACCAGGTTTTTCGGTTGTTCAACTTCTCTTCGGTTATCTCCGAGCATTCCGCCTACGGCCGGTGACCTCTTTCTGCTTCCACCTATGTAGGTGCCGTATAGTGGATCAAAATCCTCGTTTTACGCGCTCTCTCGCCCATCTGAACTCTCTTCATCGACCTCCCAATTGATAAGGTGACATTGGACAAGTTCTTAATTTGATAACTTGATCGCGACACATTCTCTCACTGCAGCAAACAACCCATTACTAAATCGTTCACCACCTCCCTTATCTATCGTTCATATCTTTCAACAACTGGTGTTGGACCCGTCTTAAAGATTCTACCCAAGCTACCTTGCGTTTACTGTTCTACATTTTGCTCTACAGCATCATATGGGACGTAAGTAAGGTTTAACCTTCACAGTCGCTGGAGCTCGCCAAGTGTATCGAGGTTCAGAGTTGCAGGGCCCCGAGGTACCACGGTACAGTTACCTGTCAGTGCTGCGAAAGGCGCTGGGTTTAAATTAAAAAGTAAAGCTACTACGCTTTTGATCAGTTTGGTTCAAGATAGTGATTAACTCAACGACAATGAATACACTATGATAATCATTTGGACAATCTAATCAAGGTCTCATAAAAGTACCTCCACCCTGTAGAGGATAATTATATGGAATACATCAATCTGAGATACGTATTCACAGTGTGACTGAATAACACGGATTGAGTATGTAGTAACTATGATAACTGTTATAGCAAGGTTCAATCACAGGGATAACCGAAGACATGTTGGAAAGATGTGTATGAGATGAAAGAGAAACAGGGTCGAAAACATACAAGATATCACAAGAGATTTATCATCGCCCGGGCCAAATGTCATCTGCGCTTGTCTTATCTGGTGAACTTGGCTCGTCTATAATCAAATCACCGTCCATGTCGTATTCTGCTTCTGGCGATTGTGAAAGCAGACGTGGTGGCGGCCGTACATTTTCCGATTCTTCTGACATAAATGTTGGAAATTCAATGGTGGATCTGAGGGCTTCCGGGTTAGATAGCGGTAGAGAATATAGTTGTGGAGAGGCAGTGGTGGTAGGGAACAGATACGATGGGGAGGAAGAAACACGGTCTGAGAAGAACGTGTAGACATAAAATTTTGTGCCACGCGCAGTGTTCTGGCGGCAATGCCAATATTTTGACCCAGACGGGTGCACGGGATTTGATGGAGTCCGATTCGAGCTGAAAAGGCCTTCTGCGGCGGCCGGACAAGGTTTGTAACGAGTACCTAAGGTGTTTCCACTATGAGGTGAAATATTGTGTCAACAAGGAAGACTTGCAGATGTCTTGATAGTTAGCTTACCAAACGGCACAACCGATACCTTCACGCACGCACCCGCAAGTGCTTTTCATCATCCTTGTTACAGCAGAGCGGTCAAAATATGACGAGTCCATTCCGACTACAGCATCTGTGCCACCCTCTTTTGCCATCCAAACACCGCACCGACGCCTAGGGATAGCGTTTATATGTATGACAGCGCCGCACCCATTCGACTTCCTAGGACGTCTCCGCGAGACGTACGGTGACCGCACAGTAGAACACTGTGGTAAAGGTGAAATATAGTAAGGCTCATCATTACCGACCCATTCATCCTCGACAATTCCACCACAACAAAGAAGATAGCTCCTAGACTCCCCTTCCAGGTCTTCACGATAATCAGCATCTTCCAGCTGACCATCTCTCATTTCGATCCACTCTCCAGGATATGAATTTTGGTTGTATTCCTCATCCGCCGGAGCTTCAGGATTACTTGCCCACATATTGTCTGCGTCTGGAACAAAGACAGTGGAAGACTGGAGTTGGGCAGAAGATGAGATCAACTGGGTTGGAGAAGTCGAAAGAGGTTGCCTTGCATCTCTTCCGCTGTGATCAATTCTCATGGCACCTCTCCTGCGTAGACGGGACGCTTCGCCGGTACGGACAAGATCAGAGAGGACAATAGAGTCATCTGCGTCGGTTGGAGAGGGAATTTCGGAGTCGAATGATGGCTGACGATATATCTGTGGCATGGAAAGACAATCGATGATAACAACGGGGGGAGTGGTTATGTCTGAGGAAACAAACAAACACAAGGGACATGCATTAAACACAGTGCAGGTCATTTCCACGTGTTACGGCCTTTCCCGGTATGAGGACTCGAGTCTGCGGTGCATTTCGGCCAGCCTGCGACTTTTGTTACTAGGCACAACCAGCTCTTTCGTCTATCTAACCCCCCAGATATGCCTGGTCCTGCAGTATATGTTGTTGCCGTAGTTGGTGGTGTGGCTGCTGTTATCGCTTTCAAGCAGGTCTGCTCATCAGTGCCCTCCTATCGATCATTACCACTGACACTCGCTATCTTGTCAAGTTCGTCTATGATCCTCACCTGGCTCCTCGCATTAGAGCTTGGAGAGAGGTCCGTGCTGCTCAGCAACAGGAGCGCAGGCGTAGACGGGAACCCGTCCCTGTCCCAGCAAACAGAAATATTGATAACAGACCAAGAGATCTAAAACGAACAGACAAGCACAGTGGGGATGACGACCACGACGATTCATCCCATGCTCCTGTAGAGTTGGACACCCTATTTTACCGTGAAATAGAACAATGGCGTAATACTTCTTCATCTTCCACACTCAGGCAAAGACACCCGACTGCTGTTATAGACGAGGTGTGTATTTTCTGTCTATCTAGTTGCGGGATATTTTTTGAAATCGATGATAGTCCAACCTTCCGTTACCGTATCCTTTAATCTCACCTTCCTTCAACTCTCCTGCTCCTCGTGTCGTCAGCCCTGCTTATACGCTGGGTTCATCGCCCCAATTAGGTTCTTCCTCCTCTCCAGGCAACTTTACGCATCGTTCTCCCCTTGTCCCAGCGCTCCCAATAACAAATCTAAATTCTTTCGCATCTGATGTTGACATGACCGCATCCATCTACCAAACACCATCTGAACACGCAATGCACTTACCTTCTAACGCTTCATCCCCGCAACTCGTGGTTTTGTCTCCGTTCTCAGATCCAGTTGCGTTATCGCCAACCCAGTCCCGTAGATCTGATATGCATTTCATGTCGCCAACTCAATCTGAGATGGACGATGTCTTATCCTTCCGCTCCAGCATGTCGTCTCCCCTATCGTCGTCCATAGATTCTGTTCTTGAGGATGATTCTGATTTGGACAATTCTCATCCTGGAAGTGACGATAGCTGGGCCGAGGTTGGAGGTAATCACAATCGACGTTGATCATACGCAATAGCACAGCATGATTAAATCACTGCTTCATCGCGGAAGGTAATTTTATTTAATTCCGACAGGCCCCACTTTTTCTCTCTACTGTTTCTAGAACAATGCGCATTGCTGTTTATTATGTTGTACATGAGGCTAGCCTCTCTGTGTATTGTATAAAATAAGCCTCATTCATCACATCTTTGTCTTGATTCTGGTCTTGTTCCGTCGTTTACCACCCCACGGTTTCCGGACAGGTATACGAACATAATCTACATCGATACCTTCCCGAATTGCAGCTTCTTGTACGTCCTGCCTGTACTTTAAAGCGTAAAGAATTCTCTCGTTCATAGAAGGCTGCCCTGTAGCTTTTACATCGAAATCTGGCCTCCGGTTGTAGCCAATCCTGGCGACTTGAATCATAATTGCACTAAAAAACAACGGTAAGAGGTGTTTTTGTATAGTTGTATTAGGAGAGCGCACGCTGTTAACCCAAAAATAGGCTTGACGCCTCCAGCTTCTCGTCCGGTTAAAAACCTATGGAGACGGATTTGACCTGGGGGAGAGCCCGACCATTGCATGTCAACATAGGTATGATATGGTAGTTGAATTGTTTCTGGTTCAGTGGGGAATGGAGGTTCCGAAGACAGGAAAGAGATAAGAGGGTGGGAGAAAAGTTGTGCGACTTCTGGAGTATTAATGATAGGCTAGTCGAGGCTCCATTAACCAGGGGTAACCTGTTTGAGTAATCTGGGGACGTACGCGGAGAGTATTATCGAGAATCAGAACTACGACACTGAAGCTCTCAATAAACATCCATGTTTTATGTGCATTGACGGGGAGAAATAGGCTCACGGAGTTACTAAAATATTATTTCCTGCTATGAATGGTTCGAGGGTGCATAACAGAGGAGCCTTATTCTTGTCCCTCGGTAAACCGATCTACTTGATAAGATCGGACACTGACTGAGAGAGTTACATGCACAAAATGATCATACCTCTTCGAAAGCTTCTCGTCTCTGTATCGTGACTCCGTTAGTTGCTGGAAAGGAGAGAGGAGAGAATACGTACAGCGGTATCTTCCATACTCTTGTCTTCTGGATCAACCTTTCCACCAGGTAAAGAAGTGTCTCCTGCATATGAGCGCAAAGTTGAAGCCCTCCTGTATGCGTTCACTCTTTAGTCTCTTGTATAACGAAGCGAGTCTTATACGCACTGGCTCAATAAAACATATAAATCGCCCATTCTACCGACGAACAGTGCAACTAACACCGCGGCACTTTTCTCGCGGGGATAATTAAGTGGTGGACGATGCGTCGCCGATGGACGGTAGGACGCTAGAGCCTGGATGCATCTTTGCTTCCGGAAAGTCAATACACGAGTCAGAAAGGAAGGGAGGCAAGGCGACAGCTGACCGTCTGGATTCTGGCTTGAGCGGAGGGATTGGCGCGTCCTGGAGATCAAGTTTTGGACGGTGGTATGTGAGAAGGTTGCGCGGAAAGTAGGGGCTTGTCATGGGTGGAAGACACGGAACCCGGGATATTTCCGGCGCGGTCGCGACCAAGTTGTTCTGGTACTTTTACTTCAAGGTACATTTTGCATGTCGTTACAGCCTCAGTCATCTCTGAACCTTATTCTGCAAGTTCCAAAGTTAACCAGAATATTGCTGATGGAGTTTAGCCCACGATCAACTAGCGAGGAACATACACTGACCTGATAGGCGACAACTTGAGGGTTCGAGGCCATCAGATACCCAAACTCGCGAGGACTTCATCTGAATCTGAACTGGTATGTCTAATATCTTTCTCCTGGTACCGACAGAGCAAGGATGCGGACCTTCTAGAATCCCTCTTTGTCGAACCATTGGTTTGACACTGATCATTCGATGAACGACTGTGCCGCTGGTTTACCGTACCAAATTCTCGAGTCTTTCACGTCCTGACGCAACTTTGATGCAAGGACAAGTAGTAACAGTTCTACGTCTCCACATTTTGCTTTCAATCTCGTCCAATTGTTTGTTCATTGGCAATGACATGGACACAGTAAGCTTCGTTTGCTTCCCCGACTTGCAAATCATGGATTTTGCGAGCACGTCTATCACCCGAGATGTCTAAAATATTATATTATGCCACTTGATCGAATACCGATTCTTATAAACTTTTTCCTAACAGCCAAGAAAGCGACTCCCAAATCACTACGCAGTCGAAAGCATATATATTCACGATAGTGCCTTCAATAACATCACGGCAACCTCGACCCTGGTTAGAATTAGTGTACCTGTCGCACGTCGTGATGACCATCTCCTGCAGGATTTGCTGCTCACAGTCGAAGCTACGTGGAGAGGCATTATCCCTGGCCTTCCACGTCGATCCCACGATCTTGAAAATATGATATTATTTAATGTGGTTCGGTAATTGATATGGAGCAGAACAGTGCGATCAAGTGCTGGATGCATTCAATTATACGTTCAGCTTCGAGCGCGCGCATTGTGCTTCCACGATATCTGATACTGTACAAAGAAATACATCAAAGATTTACCTTGCCGCCACCGAATGAGAGAAGGTGAGCGGTGCGTGCATTCAATACGTCGTCGCGCGCTCTAAAGCAAGCAACCTTCACTTGACACCGGCGCATTTTATACAGCTTCGCCGTTATATCGTATTCTGCATTAATGTAAAACGTGGCTTATAAAAAAATCGAAAGGCGAAGAGTCCAAGCTCAAACATCCACGAGCACCCCATCGGCTGAACTGGTTCTCTCTAACTCTAATACCTCCGCCCAACCTTCTTCAAACAACTCAGGTTGCTCAACAGGGTCAGCAATTCGAGCAGCAAGTTTCGGTCGATTTTTGGACCGTAACTCTGATCGCCAATCTTCTACGACTGCTGGCACTTGACTAGAGTGAACAAAAGTCAATTCTAGTTGGGTGCATGGATGAAGCACAATCGACGGCTGACCTTGGAGCATATGTACGGGCGAATAGGGCTGCCTCAGGTATACGTTTCGTTTTTGTCAGCAAGTCTATGCATGATTTTGTGTCGCCCAACTGGAATAAGACAGCAAACGCAAGGTTATTCTGGCCCCTTTCCTCTACCATGCGGGATAATAATGTCAGCAAAAATGGAGCCATCAATTCACGGAAACACAACAGTGACTTACCAGCTTGAGCAGCAAGTTTCACCAGACCTTCACGGTCTCCCATAGAAAGCAACAACAACATTAGAGCACTGAGGTCACCAGATCTTTCGAAACATTCTTTTGCAAGATCGAATCTCCAAACTGCCAAAGCTCTGTCTCCCACTGCTTTCCATTTGGTTTCAGCCTCCAAATCTGGAACAGACCGAACAATTTCAAGAGCTTTATCCAAATCGTCCAGCTGTAGCGACAGATCAAATTTGTGGTCTGGATCGCTTGTGACTTGCAATGCCAGTTCCTTCAACCCTGTTCCAGGTGGCTGATTAGATGGATATTAATTCACATCAGGCTTGACACACCTCTACCCTCCAAGAATCTCGCGACCTTGTTCTGCTGTTCTTTCGGTATAGAAGGCAAGATCTCCTCTGCAGCTTCCATATCTTCTCGCAGAATGGCAGTCTGATACTCAACCAGACTTAAAGATAGCGCATATCCTTGAACGTTGACGTCTTTATCGGCCAAATAAACTCGGTTATGTGCTGGAAGATATCCAAGGAGATACATCGGTCTGTGATCGAGTCAGACAAAAATATAGAAGTAAACAGAAGCTTCGTACGTATCAAAATGTGAGATGGTGTATGACTCGCTGCCGATGAGGTAGTTTAATCTATTGGCAGAAGTAGTGTAGATCAGACAATCCCCGATCCATTTGGCAGTTTTGATGCTAGGAGGTACTCAGTTCAATTCCCGGACAGAATAATGAGAACAAACCTGTCTGAGACTTCGGCCACTAAATCAAAGGCTTCCTCGATACCTTCATCACCTATCTCGGCACCTTCTTCGATCTTTGCCGCGTAGGCATCCCTGTCGAACCTAAGAACGTAGAAAGAGTCCTCAGACGCTATCGTAACCAAAGATCCAGATCCGGACCAGAAAATCTGCAACTGAGTGTGAGTGGGACGTTGAAATGATAACAACTTCACGTGCATTTCTCGCATCGACATCAATCCTTCGTACGATTTCACCACTCTCCCAGTCCCAGAAAACGACAAACCCGTTCCCCCTTGCAGCCAACAGTGTCCCGCCATGGAGGCCCTCGATGGCCCAGGACCCAGAACCCTTCATTCCCGCTCCGCCCCTCTCTTTGAAGTTCTTGTACATGCGAACCTTCGTCCTGCTTTCAAGTATGGCGTACGTATTGGAGTCACCGGCCCAAGCAAACGAGCTGCCGTTTCCGAAAGCCTTGTTTCTCCAAGCAAGAGCTGTGTAGACGATATACTCACCATCCCCCACAACAGTGACGAATCTGCCGTTTGGAGAATGGGCCAGAGAAGCCGCAAAGATTTCTGTGGTGCCTAACTCTTTGATAGAGAGCGGCAATCGGCCACCTTCTGGAATGGATGCGGCGTCATCCTGTACGACCTGTAGGTTTGCAGATAAGACCGCAGTATTACGGGTGTAGATAAGTTTTCCAGAAGGATCCATGCTGAATGTAGGCTCGTCACGGCCTAGCTTGACAACAACAACACCTTCGTCGAATCCAATCGCTACTTCATTTGCATCTTTGCGGATCGAAATACACCAAGCTCGTTCGAGAGCATAGCTTAAGGTGTTCTCCAATCGATAAGTACCGCCATTCCAAATCTTGACCGACCCATCTTCTCCTCCACTGATAATAATTGGCAACTTTGGATGGAACGCGACGAACAATACATTGTTGGTGTGGCTTTCCAAAGTTTGTACACAACTTTTGCTGAGATAATCCCAAATTTTGATAGTTTTATCATCACTTGCGGTGACAAGGTAGGGCCGATCTGCACCTGGATAGAAGTCGACATAATTGACGCCCTTGTCGTGGGCTTCCATAGTGAAGTTTGGTGTTGGTGAACCGAGTGACCACATTTTTACAGTTCTGTCAAGACATGATGATGCGAAGGTATTGGGATCCTTTGGGTTAACCGCAATGTTCATGATATAATGTGTATGACCTTCATAGATCTGGTTACAGGTTAAAATATCGCTACGAGAAAATGGATGATGCTTTACGCACCTGAACGCATTTCCAACTCTTCTCCCAATCCCAAGCCTTTATAGTCATATCATCACTCCCAGTCAACACAATGCTGGCGGTCGGGTGGATAGTCAAACATCGGATGTAATCTGGGTGGGCCTCAAACGCAGTTACTTTTTCGTGGGTGTTGTAATTGAATACGCGAAGTTGGAAGTCGTCCGAACCAGCAACGAACCAGTTTTTTCGAGGGATGAATCTGACGCAACGAACGGGAACCTCAGCGACTTCGAAGGTTTTGATCACTGCGCCAGATTCGTGGTTGTAAATATTGACGGTTCCGTTGTAAAGGCCTGTTAATATCCAAGGTTCTGTTGGGTGAAAATCGACACCCTTTACACGGTCGGATCGAGAGAAGAATTTTCGCTGGAGCAATAGCCGATTATCAACTGGGTGAAGGTGGTGAATTCTGGAAGACGCACATTAACATCCAGCAACATTTTCTATGTCTCGTATAACTGAACCCTAGAACCCGGACTCTTCCACAGACTAGCCTAGTGTCTCGTGCGTCGTGGAGGACGATATTCGAGGAGTGCTTCTTTGTATGATCTCAGCACGTTGTAGTCTCCCTACAAGTTGTAACAAATGACACGTGGCCAGCTGCATCATGAAACGATCCTCTCAGCGCTCAGCTCTGAGCTCAGTGAGCTGGGATACGTGGTACAGTAACGGCCGCACACAGCTGCTCCATATACGTGGCTTTATGAACTCGTTGAAATTGTGAGCAACAGCATCAAGTTTGAGTTCGTCTCTCCCCCCATTGTTCCCATTGGTATGCCTACAGCGTTCCATCTTGACTCTCTGTAATGACTTCGAATTATAGAACCCCTTGACAGCGCGGCGCCCAGCTGTGCTGCCTCTGAGTTTTCAGTGATTTATGACACCAAACAAACTGCATTTCTAATGTACATTCAATCATTGCACTATCACATGAGGTTTCGGTGCTCAGCAGTCGTGATCTCCGGGCAAGCTATGCCATGCACTCGCGCTCAAGGTTCAAGCACATTCTCTTGCGGGCAATTTGGCACAAACCATGCGTCTAGTCTCCACCGGAGGGGAGGCGGTGATGCGTGTGTGTCGATTCGGTATTGCTTAATCTAGTTGTCTCTCGTTTCATTTTCACTGACCTCTTGTTTTTTTATCGCTATCCCAGTGTATCTATAATGGGGATCATGTTCCATGTCCTAAATCTACACATCGATCGAACGCAATTATGTTACACACGGGTAACTCGAATATCAGCAGTGTTTGCCCAGATCTGGATGGATCGAGCAAGTGAAACCTTGCGGGGGATTGAAAGGTAATTATATCAATTTTTTCTTGGCATAGAAGAATCGGTCACTCATTTAACGCTGTCATAGGTCTTACTACGAGAGTGACCTTCAACGAATAATGGATTCGGTTTCAAAGGTGAACTCGATGGATGACAACAGATGGATGCAGGAGAAGGCAAGCCTTGCGTTTGTTAATAGATTACCCGTCATATTTGTCTCGTCGAATTTGTTCAAGACTCAATATGCTTGGTAATTGTTCGGCTAGGCCTTACTTTTCGTCTCCTCTTTCATATTACGTTTGTTGGAGGAAACGTGTTCGTCCCGCTTTTGATTTTGACTTTATGGCGACCGCTATTGATGGACATCTATGGTCCCTCGCCTTTCCGAGTCCAACTAGCCACCGATGTGCCCATCAACGGTCTGGCCGCCTTGGAAGCAGTACTCAGTCATCGATCGTGCGTCCTACACATTCAACAGACACCTTCTTCGGTACACGTGTTATCCTCGCTGCCTCCTCGCGGTGCATATTATGTCTTGTGCCATGAAGTCTGAGTTCATATTTAAGCATGGCTGTCTGCTCCTAACCTTGTCCAAACCTCCCTGCGTTACCTTATAACCCACCAACACATTCCATTGGCGACTTTGTCTAATCTCTCCCCCCACCGCTCATTCCAATATCTGGGAACACGATGTCCAACTCTCCCTCTCCTCCACGGCAATCGTTCCGCAGCCGTATGGGTGCTGCAGTGCGTCGAGCGTCTGTGCTTTCAACGCTGTCGAACTCAAATCTAAGACGATCTGAGTCGAAAAGTTCTTTATCAGACTCCGGTAAGGATTCCAAAAGCTCCTCACTCAAAGTAGGGACGACACTAGCGCCACCTGCGAACCCCGGCCAAACTGTTATCAGTCCTGTTGCTGAATCTCCTGCTCGAGAAATCGCCGCTTCCGCTCCAACTCCCACTGGTCCATCACCTTTAGCAGGCGAGGCTACATCTCAGCCTGAGAATCCACCTAATCCAGAATCAGCTCCACCAGATCCACCGTCAGAACCACCATTCTCAACAGAAGTCCTGACTACAGAACCTGAGGAGATGAAGGTCACACCCCCGGAAACGACTACAGTGGACGCTGAAGCAAGCCCCCCTTCCGAACCGCCTGCTGCATCTACTTTTGAACCTCCCACTGTAGAGGCTGGCTTCGATTCTCCTGATAAGGCTTATGGCCTTCATCTTTCGCAGCCCGCAGTGGTGTCAGAGAGCGATCACACGGGTCACGAGGAAACTACGGCCCAAGTCACCATCGTACCTCCAGCTGCAGAGGATCCTGAGACTTCGGAAAATGACAACCACGATACCGCGAGCTTGCCCCATACACCACCCCATAGGACTTTTGCCAACGCAGAACCTGTCTCGTCTAAGCGCTCAACCGCGAGCTTGGGAAGGAAAAGTGTTGCCGAATCCGTCCCTATGTCTGAAGCTTCGACCAGCCCTGGAGAGGTATC
>QLOR01002401.1:310-11273 GCA_003313825.1 Sarcodon aspratus | reverse complement strand
AAGATCGTCAATGTCTTTGTTCATCACGTAAGGGGGAAGGTCACATATATTCTTCTTCAACGACGCGTTCATCAATTCGAGACAGCACGTCCCAAGCTTCATGTGTAAAACAGAAGGATCAATATAAAACCTTCTGTCTATGCATCGCCTCGAGTCCGTAATGAAATCTGCAAATGATTTATGGCAGATACGTAGAGCCTCTCTGTCGGAATCTGGAACAAGAAGAATCGAATGGAGTAAACGGGTCGCGTTCCAGACACTCTCCCGTGGGATATCTAGTATCGTCGCCAGGTCTGCACATGACAGAGGAGTGAATACTAACACGATAAACCCGACAACTAGTCGCGATATGTCAAAGGGATTGGCATTGAGGACATTGACCCCTGTAAAGCTCCGGAGGAACACCTGGTTATACATTTCATCGACTCCAGAAATCCCCTCAGGAATAGTGGAGCCTGCGTCGCGAATGATGATTTGCAGCTGCTCTCGTGGTCCAAGACCGTGACGATGATCCCCAACAAGTTTTGTAAGAATGGATGCCACAATGAAGTGTCCAGAACATCGTTCGACTAAGAATGAGATATGGTCATCGGTAGGCCATGGATCAGTCAAATCCCAATGACTCCTCTCTTTTGCAATTTCTGATAGACGCGTCCGGAGATAAAACTCTATGTCTTGCTTTACAGATGATGGATCGACGTCATGTAGCACGAAAACCTCTGTATGTGGTTGAAGTAGTGGAAGACGGAACCCTGATCGAATCGGTAGTTCAGGCCTGCCGGTAATGAAGAACTTAACAAAAGGTATTGCGTTAATGTGTTGGGCCAAGAGCGAAAGGATCGCAGAAGCTGGTTCGTCGTCTTCGCACTCATCTAGAGCATCTATGACAATGATCGTAGATAGGTTGGTGGATTTCAGTGGTCGTACAAGCAGATTCTCGAGCTGGATTGCTAACGACTCGTCAGCTGCATCTGGACGCCTCAAAATCTCGGTGAGGGCTTCTTGGAATTGTGGATATTTATAGGCTAGGTCGAGTGCGAGAGTTGGAAAGATCAAATGAATATCGCGTCTATCAGGGAAATCACGGGAGCAAAAGAAAGTAGCTCCCAGTCGTCCTTCTGCAGCAGACCGTTCTGCAAGCGTCTGAGCAATTGATGATTTGCCGGTGCCAGCCATCCCATTCAACCAGTACACCCGCTTGTCCGTGTAATCAATCGCCCACTTTTCAATACGCGCCAACTCTGCTTTCCGAGTCCCTGCTAGACATTTCTGATGGTTTGTTTGATTTTCTGTTGTAGTTGGTCCTCCCCCATTTCCTGAATACAGAGGGTGTGTTGTAGTAAAAGCAGTCGCCACATCTGACTCAGTCAAGCTCGAGTAGAACTGCAGCGCTTCAACTTGAGGGTGAGCGGTATTCCCGCAGACAGTCTATGTAGCATTCTGATTGGGCGACCACAGCTTCCTCGTCATCTCAGCTTCTAAGCCAAGATTCAGCGCTCGCGCTCAATGAACAGAGTCTTCGTTCCGGATTATTTGCAGGATCCTCACATACTGACGCTCGCCATGGGGTCTGGAATGATGTTGGGAGGGATCAATACAATATAAAAGACCAATACAATATAAAAGACCAATACAATATCAAGGTTGAAATGAAGGTCTGTTTGTAATTGTTCGAGTATGTCAACAATCGCTAAATTGTACTGCTTTGTAGGGAAACGGTATGTGTACAATCATCAGATTTCTCCGTATCTGATCTCACGTGAAGCAGATATGTCCCTGCTGAACAAGCTACGACGAGCTAAAAACGCAGGATATCTCTCTGAGCAGAGGCAACATGGGTTGGACTTTGGCCAGATTGTAATGAAGAGGACGAGTTTTCTGTCGTTATGTGTAGTGGATCCATTTGAAACGAAAAGCAACGAGGGAGAACGCGGGATCAGAAATGCAGGATAAGACCAGGTTGATAACTTGCTGGCTTGCACCAATATACATATATATTCCAGTCTAGCGCCGTCTCCAACAGGAAGTGAAGTCACACGGGCAACCTAGGTAGGACTCCTAGGAGCAGCCTCAGACAATGAGCCTGAGGCCTGGGGATTACTTGACGGCAACATCCAAAGTATTGTCCTGCAATACTTGATCGATCACTTCGAGGAGATGATAAGAAATACGGTAAGCAGTCGAATTGAACACTAACCATCCTTTGACAATAATTTATTCTCTTCCAGCCTTTCCTAGTATCGATCCATCCAAAATCGAACGCTAACCCCGCCTCCTCGTCTTCAAGAGTCCATCTGGAACGAATCCCGACGTCTACGAGGCGGAGATGTGCTCGCAGCGGGGGTGTTTGCAGTTAGAGTCCGGGAGTCGAACGATGCCGAGGAGGATCCGCCTGCCATGTCCGTGACCCACGAACGGATCGGGTTTCGCCTTCTTTTTCATCGCATCATCCGTCCACTGGGTGGGATGGAAATTTGTATGTCTTATTCGAATTTTGTTATTCGAAATTAACGCAGGCCCGAGCTACGTCTAGAAATTTACTCAGTCTGCGCTTCACAATGTGGTCTGCTCTCAATTTCAAGGGAATCGCTCTGGGTGCGATGGCGGGTCCAGCACATCTGGTAGCCCTGTCGAACACCTTCATTGTTTGTATGCTGATGCCATCTGCTAGTAGATCTTGCCACCGCGTATGTCCACTGGCGGTATCCTGCATTGGGCTGGGAGCTCTACCAGACCTCAAAATGTTCGCATTTCTGACATCCTCCGACAAACGCCAATGTGTCCGAGGTATGGAGTTCTCCTCCTGTATCAGACAAGTGAGACAGTTGGTGGAGACAAAGCCATCACCCCAACAATAATTTTACAACTTATGATCAAGTAGTATGTATATCTAGGTATTTTATTCGTGAGATGTGACTGGTTTTTTTAACATCAATGCTGCTTTGAGTTTGTCCTGAAGCCTGAATCTTCTAGCCTCAACTACTCATACAGGAAAATTCAAATTCTGACGAACCATTTTCATATCACCATTATCTAAACCTGTTATAAATCGTTGCCTTCGGCCTCAGCAAACTGGTATATCTACCTTTTCTTCATCTTCTGTACATGCTCGTGATTCAGGGTCTAGAAACAAACTCACAACATCGACCACGGCCTAACCTGAAAGGAACTTGCAGATCACAAATGTTACGAACGATTACTGCAATGGATTCCTGGGAGGAACGGCTGCTGGAATAGCGGCAACGCTTATCCGGCTGGGAATAATTTCCGCCGTTCATCCGGCGTGGTGAAGTCAAAGACAAGATTGTGTTTCGCCAGATCTATCTGTAGTGATGTATGTCAACAACACAAAACGGAAGGAAGAGTGGAATATTCACTGCGAAGCAAAAATACATGGAGGCGTTGGTCTGACGTTCACATAAAGATTTGTCGCCAGTCCCAAGAAGTCTCTGTAAGACCTGTGCATGATGTTCTGCACTATTAATATCAAGCTGCCAACGTAATCCACCCTCGCGAGAACCATACATACGTTGTGCAGAGGAATGTGATGATTCATTGCTCCCGGCCAGACTATATCTGTGGTGTTCCAAAAATTAGAACAATATATTCACCATCATCAGATAAGCTAGCTCACCGCACATTCACCCGCAACAGACGCTGTTCTCAACCAATCTTCGCGCAATCAACCATTGACCGGACTCATAATATCGCAAGATTCAAATGGCGGATGTCTGGCACAAGGACCTGGCGGCCACTTGTCGAATGGCGCTGTATACATCGTCAGCTGTGCAGCCTGATGAAGATGATGGCTTTACTGACTTTGGCAATCTTAACATGTTGCTCCAACTCCGTATGAAAGATACTTTTCGACGATAAAGAGGATTGCTCTCTTCTCATTTGCATTCCTTGCGACTTGAAGCTTGAAGAATGGTCACCTTCGCAGCTCGGTCTTATACGTCAAGTTGATCGTAATTGAACATGGATCTGTTCGCGCCATGGGACGTAAGCAGCTTGGTTGAGTATTGGCTCACCAAATCGAAGACTCGGGCCGACCCTTGGGGTGATCGGATCTCGGACTTGGAGTCATTCCGGAACACGTGGTCCCACTGCTACACCTGACATCAAGCCAATCCTGACTGTCATTTTCTAGCATCCAATCAATTACAAGGTCATGGTCGTAGCGCAAACTTGAATACCTAGTCACCGCCATCTGGTTCTCTTTACGCTATTACGAGCTTCCCCTCCACGCAATCAGGCTGGTATTTGATAATCTCTTTTCTCTCTGATGCTAATGGAACCTTGCAGGCATGATTCAGTACTAGAGGGATGGGGTTCTTGCGTAAGGTTCCGGACATGTATGCCCTCTCTAAAGGAGAATCGGAGATGATTCATAACAATGCCCCAATGAGCGCAGCGGAATTGCTGAGGTAGTCATCACTTAGTTTACTCCGTTGATACTTTTTTCTTACCTTATATTCAAGTTGCAGCTCATATCGACAAAGAACACGATTCTCAATAAATATGACGGCGCTAGGAACACCGTCTGACCGACGATGCGGTAGCTTAAGCTATCAAGCCACCGATACATGAATGCATGAAGTCCCCGGGCAGGTTCATTGGGCTTGTACGAACTACGACGGACACGTCCAGTCGGATATCCTCGGGCAAAGATTTGCAAGTCTGCAAATGATGGCCAGTGAGCTTATCACTCCTGGTGGAATGACCATAGTAAGCGAAGCTGCCCACAGTATGAACGCTTCCAATCTACCCTCTCATTTTTGTGCTCACAATATATTTGTTTTAGCGTACTTCAGGGACTAGGATTCGATATTACCGCAAGAAGAAAAGGGTAAGGACTCCGGAGACGAGCACAAACCCCGTCGCGTCCATATTAGCATGAACTCAACATCTTGTCCATCGAGCAAAGCTAGATTTCAACGATGTGCTGACGCACTTTAGCAGGTATCTGAGATATGCTTGCATCCAAGTTACCAACGAAAACGGGATCATGATCAAGGATTTGGCATTGACTGTCCTCGTAATAGTCAACGAGGGCTCTCTTCGGCTACGTGAGAACACACTGGGACATGGGCAGATCCGAGTCACGCTGGGCCACAATTATTGGAACGTATAACAACAACCTGGGTTTTCTCGACCGTGAGTACTTGACGTACTACGTGGACAAGGTATATCTTGTTACTCACTGCGCCACTTCCTGCTAGATGGCTATATCAGTCGTCATACCATTGAGTACTAAACTCTGCGACAGGTTTCTATCCCCCAAACTGGAATTCGTCGTCCGATTTTGCAGTCGCCGGACTTCACCTCGTTTGCTGACGACAAGTCACTACATCTGCGGGATATTTGTCCACGCTCAGAAGCCTCAGCTCCTACCAATAGTTATCGTGCTCCTTGCTCGTACAAGAATGCATTAGCCTAATGCGGGAAACCGATGCCCCCACTCGCGAGATCAATGCCAATGAGCGCTTTGACATGGGAGTCTTGTATTATGCGCGATTTATTGAGGGTGGACTAAAAAGAATCGGGAGACTGGTTAAGTCACAAGAAAGGGAAGAAATTGTTGTCTGGCACTCTAATCGATCAGTCATAAAATTCTGAATACTCCCTACTAAGTCTTCATGAAAGCTTGTTGCTTACGTAGGACATTATTAAAGCAGTACTATATAGCGATTCACTGGATACGAACCATACAGATCTATAGAAGATAATGAAATAAAAAGACTAAGTTTGTATCTCAACAAGCAACGGAGGTCGAGTTGATCAAACCTATATCTACAATTGAAACTCGTCCGCCAACAGATCCTAAAACAACCTTTCTTCGATAAGAATCAGCTGTGTCTCTCATATCAGGTGGTACCCAAAAGACCCGTCTCTTCTGCTCATCTAGAATCCACTCTCTCCTCCTTCGGTAATGATAGAAACGCAGGGGTATGGATTGTCGAGCATCATGTAAGGGGACAAATGTCATCGGAAGCGGAGAGTGATCATTCTTGTCGTTGTCGGAGGTAGACTGATTGGGCAATACGCTCCATCTCATCGTCTTGAAGTCGTTCTCCGCGATGACGCTATTCCCATCAACACCGAATGCAACCTTGTCGTATAAATAATCTTAATCAACTTCCATGGACGCAAGACATTTCCCCGTTGCCATCTCCCACAATTCAATATGCACGGAATCTGTTCGATCTAGAGATAGTGACACTCTAAGAGACACCAGTAGATTTCCATTTGGGGAGAACCCGAGGCTAATGTGGAAATAGTGAATGTCGCGTTCAGGTGATTCGACGGTCGAAATGAGATCATGGGTCCGAGTATCCCAGATTCGTATTTTGCGATCGATTGAGGAAGATGCAAGAAGTGTCGAGTCCTGCGAGAATATCACCGAAGTAACCCAATCGGGGTGACTGAATGTATGCAAGCACCGGCCCGTCGTTGGATCCCACAGCTTGACGGTGTTGTCCAAGGACCCCGAGGCTATAAGCCGTCCATCCCCAGAGAAAGCGATGCTATCCACACAACCGTGATGACTGTCCATGTCATGGTTTGAGCTTGGACCGTCTGTCTGCCAAATGTTCACAGCTCCACCAGTGTCTGATGCAATGCGAGTCCCATCCGATGAGATCGCAGTTCTAACTCCCTGGTATTTGAATATCAACACATCGGAGTCTTTGGCTGGACCAGTCTTGCTGCGACGCTTTTGGCTTTGAAGTAACTCGAACCTGTCTTGAGCCTTTCGGAAGAAGCGGTTGAGCCAGTTTTTGGATTTTGGTCTCGAAGTGTTCGTCGTTTCGGTGAGATCGTGAATAACAAATGTCGCCTGTTCGGTTGCATACATGAGGGTATGTTGATCCAAAAATCGCACAGAATTGACCCAGCGATCTGTCGGGATTGTTCGGAAAACATCGCCGGTGTGCATATTGAAGATTTTCACTTCACGCAATGATCCTGAAGCAATGCACGATGAATCTGGTGAGCATGCAACCGATTCCATAGTGGATACATGTCCTGAAAAAGTCTTCACACATCTCCTCTCATCAACGTCCCACACCTTTACCGTCCTGTCCGAAGATCCTGATATGACTCTATTCCCCGTACTTGACCAGCAAACGCTCCGGACTTCATCCGAATGACCCTCCAAAATGCATCGGCACTCCCACAAGGATACGTCCCAAATTCGAATAGTATGGTCCATTGAACAAGATGCGACCATGGTTCCGCAAGATGAGAATGCAACCGATTCGACCTGGTTAGTATGTCCCTCTAAACTACTAAAAAGGCCACCAGTTTGTAAATCCCACACTTCGATTATGCCGTCGATACGTCCAGTCGCAAGGAGTGCGTCATCAGGCGAGAATGAAAGTGACTGATATCTGGCAGTCTGAGTCGGTGAGAATGTAGCTCGGCGGTGTCCTGTCAATGTTTCAAAGACTTTCACACAGCAATCTTCACCGACTGCAATGAAATCATCCTTATGGGAGAATGATATACGGTTCGCAATCCCCTGGATTGGAATTATTCTCGTAGATGCGTCCCACAAGTCATCAACTGCATTGAGCATCTTCACTCCAGTTGATATTTGGTCCTGATATAATGCTCGAACGAGAGAGGATCCTGGAGACCATGGCAATGCCGAATGGTATATGTGACAGGCAGAGGCTGTGATGGCATCGAAGAACCGTAGGATAAACCGTTCGCTGTCTTTCATGATGTTCAATAGATTCGTGTCTTGTGGGCGAACCTGGAAATAGAGCTCTATAAGAAAATAATCAACGACGTGGCCACACTCACATGGACAAACCAGCTTTTCACATCTCGAAGGGAATAAACTGCACAACGGATATCACCTACAATGCTTAGCACCTCCAACCATGATAGCAGGTGATGCTTGAAGAAATAGTCCACCAGCCTGACAGTATGCTCAACGTCGCTACCATCACTAGAGGTGAGCCGAAGATGATTCGCCCACGATCTGCATGCATACTGCAACCCTCCGCCAATATGATTCTCTCGACGAGCATCAAGATCATCGATGTCCTCGTTCATCACGTAAGAGGGAAAGTTACATATATTCTTCTTCAAGGACGCATTCATCAATTCGAGACAGCACGTCCCAAGCTTCCTGTGTAAAACAGAAGGGTCAATATAGAACCTTCTGTCTATGCATCGCCTCGAGTCCGTAATGAAATCCGCAAATGATTTGTGACAGATACGTAGAGCCTCTCTGTCGGAAACTGGAACAAGAAGAATCGAATGGAGTAAACGGATCGCGTTCCAGACACTCTCCTGTGGTATACCTAGTATCGTCGCCAGGTCTGCACATGACAGAGGGGTGAATACTAACACGATGGACCCGACAACTAGTCGCGATAGCTCAAAGGAATTGGCCTTGAGAACATTGACCCCTGTAAAGCTCCGGAGGAACACCTGGTTATACATTTCATCGACCCCAGAAATCCCCTCGTGGATAGTGGAGCCTGCCTCTCGAATGATGATTTGCAGCTGCTCCTGTGGTTCAAGACCGTGACGATGATCCCCGACAAGTTTTGTAAGAATGGATGCCACAATGAAGTGTCCAGAACATCGTTCGACTAAGAATGAGATATGGTCATCGGTAGGCCATGGATCAGTCAAATCCCAATGACTCCTCTCCTTTGCAATTTCTGATAGACGCGTCCGGAGATAAAACTCGATGTCTTGCTTTACAGATGATGGATCGACGTCATGTAGCACGAAAACCTCTGTATATGGTTGGAGTAGTGGAAGACGGAACCCTGACCGAATCGGTAGTTCAGGCCTGCCGGTAATGAAGAACTTAACAAAAGGTATTGCGTTAATGTGTCGGGCCAAGAGCGAAAGGATCGCGGAAGCTGGTTCGTCGTCTTCGCACTCATCTAGAGCATCTATGACGATGATCGTAGATAGGTTGGTGGACTTCAGTGGTCGTACAAGAAGAGTCTCGAGCTGGATTGCTAACGACTCGTCAGCTGCATCTGGACGCCTCAAAATCTCGGTGAGGGCTTCTTGGAATTGTGGATATTTATATGCCAGGTCGAGTGCGAGAGTTGGAAAGATCAAATGAATATCACGTCTATCAGGGAAATCGCGGGAGCAAAAGAAAGTAGCTCCCAGTCGTCCTTCTGCACCAGACCGTTCTGCAAACGTTTGAGCAATTGATGATTTGCCGGTGCCCGCCATCCCATTCAACCAGTACACCCGCTTGTCCGTGTAATCAACCGCCCACTTTTCAATACGCGCCAACTCTGCTTTCCGAGTCCCTGCTAGACATTTCTGATGGTGTTCAGAGAGATATCCTGCATTTTTAGCACGTCGTAGTTTGTTCAGCAGGAACATGTCTGCTTCACGTGAAGTAAGATACAGAGAAATCTGATGATTGTACACATACCGTTTCCCTACAAAGTAGTACAATTTAGCGATTGTTGACATACTCGAACAATTACAAACAGACCTTCATTTCAACCTTGATATTGTATTGGTCTTTTATATTGTATTGATCCCTCCCAACATCATTCCAGACCCCATGGCGAGCGTCAGTATGTGAGGATCCTGCAAATAATCCGGAACGACGACTCTGTTCATTGAGTGCGAGCGGTGAATCTTGGCTTAGAAGCTGAGATGATGAGGAGGCTGTGGTCGCCCAATCAGAATGCTGCATAGACTGTCTGTGGGAATACCGCTCACCCTCAAGTTGAAGCGCTGCAGTTCTACTCGAGCTTGAGTGGGTCGGATGTGGCGTGGAGGCAACATGGGTTGGACTCTGGCCAGATTGTATTGCAGAGGATAAGTTTTCTGTCGTTGTGTATAGTGGATCCATTCGAAACGAAAAGCAACGAGGGAGAACGAGGGATTAGGAATGCAGGATGAGATCACGTTGATAACTTGCTGGCACGCACCAATATACACATATATTCCAGTCTAGCGCCGTCTCCAACAGGAAATGGAGTCACTGACAACGTTTCTACGTAAGACTCCTAGGAGCAGCCTCAGTACAGTAACAATGAGCCTCAGTCTGAGGATTAGTTGATGGCGACAACCAAAGTATTGTCCTGCAATACTTGATCGATCACTTCGAGAGATGATAAGAAATACGGTAAGCAGTCGAATTGAACACTACCCATCCTTTGACAATGACTTATTCTCTTCCAGCCTTTTCCTAGTATCGATCCACCCAAAACCCGAATCAAATCGAACGCTAACCCTGCCTCCTCATCTTCAAGAGTCCATCTGGAACGAATCCCGACGTCTACGAGGAGGAGATGTGCTCGCAGCGGGGGTGTTTGCATTTAGAGTTCAAGAGTCGAACGACGTTGCCGAGGAGAATACGCCTGCCATGTCCGTGACCCAAGAACGAGTCGGGTTTCGTCTTCTTTCTCATCGCATCACCCGTCCACTGGGTGGGATGGAGATTTGTACGTCTTGTTCAAATTGTGTTATTCAAAATTAACGCAAGCCCGGGCCACGTCTAGAAATTTACCCAGTCGGCGCTTCACAATGTGGTCTGCTCTCGATTTTCAAGGGAATCGCTCTCGGTGCGATGGCGGGTCCAGCACATCTGGTAGACCAGACTTCAAAATGTTCGCAGGTCTGATACCCTCCAACAGACGCTTATGTGTCCAAGATATGGAGTTCCCCCCTTCCATCGGACAGGTGAGACAGTTGGAACATTTTCCATGATCAGATAAGCTAGCTCACCACTCGTTCATCCGCAACAGATGCTGCTCTCGACTAATCTTCGTGCAATCAACCATTTACCGGACTCCTATTATCGCAAGATTCAAATGGAGAATGTCTGGCACAAGGATCTGGCGGCCACTTGTCGAATGGCTCTGTATACATGGACCGATCGGACTCCATGGCTAAAGTTCTCGAAATACTTCATGACAGGTGCATGGGATTGCTCTCTTCTCCTTTCCTTCCTTGCGAC
>QLOR01002392.1:0-11810 GCA_003313825.1 Sarcodon aspratus | reverse complement strand
CAACCTCTGGAATTGATCTCTAACAGACAGATCAGGAATGCGAGAGTCACGTTCAAGCGCTTGTCGAATAGGATCTCTTGTTGAAGGGATAGAAACGGAAAGTTGGTAAGCCAAAGTCGAACAGAAGCGATTGGTGTCCATGAGGCCTTCCTTTCCTCTGCTGAAAAAGAAACTGCCAGCAAGCTTTCCTCTGGTTACACACTCATCGGCGAATGTCTGTGCAATTGATGACTTTCCCGACCCCGATAGCCCATTCAGCCAACATATATGGCGACCTTCGAAGCCATCAACTGCATCAGCCCACGACCAGACTTTCGCCCTGACGGATTCACGAGTGTTTTGTAAGCATCTGGACATATGCTGGCGGTAATGAGAATTAAACGCAGCATCGGTGACATTTCGTTGATGCAGAATCTTCAAAGCAGCTGGCCATATACGTCTCTGCATCAACTGCAAGGAAAAAAAAGGGGGGGGAGCAAGATACATACATGAGCCACCATAGTAATGATGCTGGTCACCCTGAACATCGTTGAATTGGGAATGTCGGACATCTAAACCTTCAGCGTTGTTGAACATGCCAGTCCGGGGAGGTGTGTGCTCGGTGTTGTTGTAAGCCATTTGGGAAAATGGGAAAGGTACTCGGTGGCAATGCGAGTCCACTTTAATCTTCCACAACACTCGGGTATGTCGTATCGATCGATGGTCGGTTTCAATAAGGTAGATTGTTGTGCCCCCGGACACTTTTCAATAAGCCAGGTCTCTGATCTCCGACTTTAAAGAGATCCGCGGCCACTAAGGCCAGATAAACCAAAGTTAGACCAGAAGTCGTATGGCACCTGATTAGGACACGCGATTTGTCAGGGTGTGGGTAGAACCATGGGTCCAAAGACCAAGGGCTAAGAAATGCGAGCAAGTTGTTTTTCTCAGGTAGGCCTACCCTCCGAGACTCTTGCACTTGAATGAATCTGCTCTAAAGGCCCGGGAGATGACGAGTACAGTAGTAGGATCAGTATTGATGTATCGGCATTTTCCGCAGGGGCTTGATCCAAAGCGCTTAGAGGTAGCATGGTTCCGACAGGTTGGAAAGAGGAATCTACCTTGAAAGCAGAGTGAACGAGTTGATCATCGAACGCCTTGCTGGCCTACGTTGGACACGTTCAGTGGACGATGGCGTTCAAACACTTTATTAGGTAATTAGATCCCACGCTTGGTAATCCGGATTTTCAAGTTACGATTTCCGAGTCAAGCCATTGAAAGACTCATCCTCAAGCTCCTTCACATTATTAATGCCGTTGATGAGTGGGTTTGTTCTTGTTACTCTTCTGATATGCTGCAATCATAGTATCCAAATCAAATATATCAGGGCACATATATACGTGTCAGCGTGCAACTCGAGTCCGTCGATTGTCCCCTGCAAAAATCACTCGAGGGACTCTACCAAATTCTGGGCTATATGCATATGTGACTCGCTGCAGCTAACAGAATACTGTCTGAATGTCTCAGAAATTTCTGGTTCAACTCCTGTCCCGCACCCCAACACCGGTCTTGAATTTCCGCTCTAGATTCACAAGAAATCCCTGCGATACCTCTCGTACAAGCTGAGTGGATAATCCCTGTGCCACTTGAAGACGAAGTAGAGCATGGACGCTCGTGAACCAAATAAACAGGAATACTCTCGAATACGGCTTCGATCTATGTCATGGAGAAAAAGAGACTAAGGCTTTGTGGTGGAAACAATTTGGTTACACCCGTTAGGTTGTTGAGCGGCGTTGCCGCCGAACAAGTCAAACTTCTCAGTACTAACTTAAGCCGTACCAGATGAGCCATGAAACCAAGTACAGGTATTACATCACTCAACTCTATTAGCTAAATCTATCGTTCCAATCCACAAATCGAACAGACCAATGAATTGGACAAATTCAGTATTATCAAAGTCCGTGAAGTGCAGAGGCCACTCGAATGAGTACAGTGATCTAGATGAAACCAAATCCCAACTCGCGATTCGGACGCCACAGAGAGATTTGCCTTGTCAACGGGTGATACATAATCCAGGTAGGAACCAGGGGGGTTTTCTCCAAAAGAGAGATCTAAACGTTATGCGTCATGATGGGAAGTGGCTGATCTGATGTGGAGTGTATCCGTGGTGCTTTAAATACTGGCACTGGACTGTATAAAAACTCGACCACGATCGGCGAGCGTTGGTTGTGATCGGCGCGTTTAAAGTTAGCCTAACAATAAGTCGGTATTGCTACCATTGAGCGTATATCGACTCGTTGGGTCTTTCTTTAGTACAGTCCAGTCGGACATATGTTCTCTGATGTCCCTTGATTTGAAGATATCTCTCAGAAAAATATCATCGAGAAGCGAGAAGTGAGGCACGCGCTGATCAAATCATGTCTGGTTTCCCGGTCACGACGGTGACGGCAACAATCCTCTGCTGTCCTTACTGCCACAAACGGCGCTCCCAACATCGCATCTTTCTAACATTAACTGTTTGCATACCGCGGTAAACGTCTCTCATTTTTTAATCCGACAGAATCCTCAACCATACGTGTGTACGCTCCACAGCTAAGTTGATTAAAGTCAGGTCGTGTGGCGACGTTAACATTGAGACCAATCCTATATGAGGTACGCATCCGAATGATCATCAAATTCAGAACTTGAAATCATGCTTGTTTCACGAAATCAAGATTCTAGGCACCAGGGCCTAAGGGTATTTAACCACCTGCTCCGAAGTGCTGTCTCTCCTCACCCTACCACCCAGGACACTTTGGCGGTACAGGCTACCGCTCACCAACAAATTCGTTTCCTCAATACCTTGACGCATTGTCATGCAACTCACCGCCCTCACCTTTGCCGCTCTGTCCGTTTTTTCTTTTAGTGAGTGTTAAGGTTCCTTCCATGCAGAAGGGTTGCTTATAGAACCCCAGTGAGCACAACTGTGTACGGAATGCCGATATCAGGTCCCGACGCGGAAATTCGAGCAAGTCCCGGAGACGCGCTTGCTGTAAGTAACTTGCACCTCTTCCAGATGTTACAAGAACCACTTGACTAATTGAGCTCTCCGAACAGAGATCCGATGCTGTCAGTGCAGAGGAGCTTTGTGGGCCACTTAGAGGCTTGGGTGCCATGGAGTGTATATCATACTAAACAATTTTGCCGCCACGCATTCCTTGACCGTAACACTCAAGGGTAGGACGTAGGCCTCAGGAGTTACTTTAGAATTGAGTCCATGGTGTAAGAATATGTATTTATCTGCATGTAACTAGTGGTGTAGACGATCTATCAGTGGTGACATTTTGTTCATCAGTAGGTTCGTTTCCCCATAGTTTACATGCAAGGCACGGCTTGACCTGCTCCTGCGCCGCTCCTTTACAACTTTGTACATGGTTGTAACAAAGCACTATAGTACTGTCGACACCTGTACTAAAGACAAACTTTTGTTTTAACGATGCTGCCTCGTGAATAGAAGAAAAAATTCGAACAAGACAAAAAGAGATGAATTTTTATGCATGGTACACTGGCAGCCGAACGATCCGGGGAGCAAAAGAAAGAAACTAAGAAAATAAATTGGTCGTTTTTGTATGGTTGGAGTCGGCGATGGTAAAACAAGGCGCAACGACATGACGATTTAAAAGAATTACTGGAGCCCTTCTTCCGCGCGTGCGTACATCATGGGGAAAAAATAGCAAGAAACCATATTCAGAGGCCAGATCTATTTGCAGGAGTCGTCGGCATGGTTGGTAGCACTGCGCGCTTTGTTGATATGTCGTCTGAATAACCCGGTAGACTAACCACCACGCGTGATGCAGGTTTGTGGACTAGTCGGTAAGGATTTCTCCAAGTCCAATGGAGGTGCGGGGCCGGACTGGTTCAAGGACAAGTCAGATTCTCTTTGAATGTCGAGAGCGTTCCTGCTTCCATTGTATAGGGACCAAGCATGGCTCGAATCGTCGAGTGGGATATGTTGGTTTTCAGAGAAGGGAGTGAGAATGATGCGATGTGGACGCAAAAAACTCATGGGTCGTGGATATGGATCTTTAAAAGTCTGAGATCTATTGAAGGAAAGATTAGTTTGTCCCGAATTTAATGAGTGAAGAAACACGATTGCGCACGTAGATTTGTCTAAGGATGTAAAATGGCATTTGATTGTGTTGTAAACACACTGCAGAGCAGACTTGTACCCCTTCGTCGCTCGGTCTGCGAATCCGAAAAAACAGAAAAATAAGAAACCACACAAAACACTGCTCCAGCGTGTTAGTTCTATCTCGACCTCAAGCTTGGGGTTATTTCTCCATAAAGAAGCAGGAATCTGGCCCACGTAAGAAAAGTGAGAATGGACGGATGTCCAACTTGTCCATGGACCAGTGGGGAACGCTTCTGTCAAGAACCATACGGTGAAGGGGATTGTTAAAATTATATCTATCCCACATAGCACCACGAGTCTGAGGTAACTACTGAGGTTCATTCCTCCTGAACAGCTCAGTATTGATTTGACAGCTCGTCTTTTGGTCCAAATTTGATTTATATTCAAACCTGAAAATGTATGATGAGATCCTACCCAGATGGAAAAAAATTGACTCTTACAACCGTAGACAGCGCTGACTAGACTGAGGGCCACCGGCCACGCACAGATCAACAATATACTCGCAGAAACGTCTGCTACCGTGGGATAACATCCAAAACCTTCAAATATGTCGTACCGATGGTCTTGGACAATATAATCTGGCAAAGGCGTGACAAATTTCAGACTGAGCAAAGAGTAGAAGGACATACACAATATTACGTTCAAAATCGGAAGTCCGAGACCTATCATTACATCGACCATGACGGTGCACCGAATCTTGAAAACAATTTGTCATAAATACAAGTATAATTGGTACGAAATGTCGGGGTGCGTACTTGTTTTTCAGTCTCAACGGGTCTCGAAATAATGTAGTATAGACGGCGCTGGATACATAACGTTGTTGCAGGAACCGCGATATTACCTGCGACGATAATGTGACTAGCTGCAAATCAACCGTAATCAGACAAGACCAGCTATAGTTCGTGAGCAAACGAGCTTAACTGATGTCGCACCAAACAGGAGACCAGTTGACAACATTTCCATCCCATATGACGGAGTTGATGAAGAAGATCAAGTTGGCCAGTCCGACCCAGAGCATATAAAGACATATTCCAACGTTCGAATATTGTAGAAACGAGGTAAATGGGATGAATACAAGGAAAAAGCTGATCAGCGAGAATGCGCTGAAGACATGATTGAGAGTCATGGTCGTTACGACTTACGAGAGCGGAGGAGGTTCGTCTACTATGGAAATAAGATTCTAGCCAGGGGATTATGTAGTATCGTGTTATGAAATACTATGATAGTGGCGTCAATATAGTGTCAATGGCCATCCCACTATGGGATTCTTCTTTGTCTTTCTGGTGAGTCATTTGATATAGCATGAAGTACATAGAAGCACCGATCATGTCAAAAAAAAAACTCGGCTTCTGAGCGATAGAATCTACATTAGATCTGACCAGTGATTAGGACCTATGTGTAAGACTTCCGACTTACGACGGATTTCCATAATCGTCTATATATACCGTGTGGTAGTTAACAGTGCAACTGTTAACTACTCTACCTTTTGGTGTATCTGTTGGAGCGTCCGGCCAGCAGTCTTACACTATGGCGAATTTGAGACTCGAATGTCAGCCTGGGCACAATTAGAGTGATGTAATTATGGACTTGCTTAGCAACAACCAAATATCACAGCAAAGAAAAGACAAGACAGCAACATTCACAAATTGGCACACATTTAGCAAGGACCACAAGCAACAAACGAAGTCACCAGCGGCAATCGAGATCATGCAGCTCTAAAAGGGGTCACGAATCCTGATCCAATGGACGGGTAGATGGCACTCACCGATTGTATCAACTGAAATCAGATAGTACCTTGTTAGGGCGCAGTTTTAGGACCAAATCCTTCCTGAGATCACCATTTTTGTGATTCTATTTTGATAAATGAGTCGGAAGGGAGTAGAAGGGGTGCCGTAAGAAGAAAGGAGCCATTAAGATAAGGAGGGTGCGGCCTCGGCTTGATATTTATTGACGCGTTGATTGACGCGTTGAAGAAGAAGAAGCCTGACAGTGATCATTGCGCTTCTCGCAAGGTCCGATCCGTGTCGTTTCCAATAAATTCGCGGCACCTTCCACCAAGCCGACTCATCCCAAACCTTAGTAGTTCGAGCTTTCAAATACAACCACTCCTGGAACTTGGGTTCATAACTTGTCCAATGACACAGTTGTCTATTCAAATTCCTATAAGTCCCCCTGCTAATCTCGTACTTCTGTAGGCGTTTGTGTAAATTATAATTCCAAATTGTGATCATATTCATCACCACGTCAGTTGTTCATGAGTAGCAAACCGAAAACCCAAACCCAAACCTGCGAAGGCATGCAGATCATTTTCCTGCAGCAGGTAGCGATTTAGAATAAGAGCCGGGCGAAAATAACAGACAAGTTTCAAGTATCAACGTTCGAAACATTCAAGCCAACAGAAAACCTGATCTCACGAGTTGTATTGAAATTGCGCAGGATAAACTCGTGCAGGGGTCACAGAATATCATGAGAGCTACGCTGACGCTACCCACTAAAATACGCGCTCGATATATATATAAGATCCAGTACAACCGTGGAAAGCGATTGATTATATGCCTTCAGATACATGGGTTCTCCGGTGCTTGGTAGGTAAGGAAAACAAGGAGCTTTGTGGGCCACTTAGAGGCTTGGGTGCCATGGAGTGTATATCATACTAAACACTTTTGCCGCCACGCATTCCTTGTGACTGACCGTAACACTCAAGGGTAGGACGTAGGCCTCAGGAGTAACTTTAGAATTGAGTCCACGGTGTAAGAATATGTATTTATCTGTATGTAACTAGTGGTGTAAATAATCTATCAGCGGTGACATTTGGTTCATCAGTAGGTTCGTTTCCCCATAGTTTACATGCAAGGCACGGCCTGACTTGCTCCTGCGTCGCTCCTTTACAACTTTGTACATGGTTATAACAAAACACTGTCGACACCTATGCTACAGACAAACTTTTGTTTTAACGATGCTGCATCGTGAATAGAAGAAAAAAGCGAACAAGACAAAAAGAGATGAATTTTTATGCATGGTACACTGGCAGCCGAACAATCCGGGGAGCAAAAGAAAGAAACTAAGAAAATGAATTAGTTTTCGTATAGTTGGAGTCAGCGACGGTAAAACAAGGCACAACGACACGAGGACCCCTTAAAAGAATTACTGGAGCCCTTCTTCCGCGTCACGGTGTGCGTATATCATTGGAGAAAAAATAGCAAGAAAACATATTCAGAGGCCGGATCTATTCGCGGGAGTCGCAGACATGGTTGGTAGCACTACGCGCTTTGTTGACTTGTAGTCTGAATACCCCGGTAGAGACTAACCACCACGCGTGATGCAGGTTTGTGGACTAGTCGGTAAGGATTTCTCCAAGTCCAATGGAGGTGCGGGGCCGGACTGTTTCAAGGACAAGTCAGATTCTCTTTGAATGTCGAGAGCGTTCCTGCTTCTATTGCATAGGGACCAAGCATGGCTCGAATCGTCGAGTGGGATATGTTGGTTTTCAGAGAAGGGAGTGAGAATGATGCGATGTGGACGCAAAAAACTCATGCTTCGTGGATATGAATCTTTCGAAGTCTGGGATCTATTACAGGAAAGGTTAGTTTGTCACGTATATAATGAGTGGAACAGGTAAACACGATTGCGCACCTAGATTTGTCTAGGGATGTAAACTGGCATTTGATCGTGTTGTAAATACACTGCAGAGCGGATTTGTAGACCTTCATCGTTTGTTCTACGAATCCGAAAAAACAGAAAAATAAGAAAGCACACAAAACACAGCCCCAGCGTGTTAGTTCTATCTCGACTTCAAGCTTGGGGTTGCTTCTCCATGACGAAGAAGGAACCTGGCCCACGTAAGAAAAGTCAGAATGGACAGATGTCCAACTTGTCCCTGGACTGGTGGGGAACGCTTCTATCAAGAGCCATATGCTGAAGGGGATTGTCAAAATAAGATCTATTCCACCTAGCACCACGAGTCTGAGGTAGCGACTGAAGTTCATTACTCCTGAACAGTTCAGTATTGATGTAACAGCTTGTCGTTTGGTCCAAATTTGATATATATTCAAGCCTGAAAGCATACGATGAGGTCCTACCGAGATAGATGAAATTGACTCTTACAACCGTAGACACCGCTTGCTAGACTGAGGGCCACCGGCCATGCACAGATCAACAACACACTCGCATAAACGTTTGCTACCGCGGGATAACATCCAAGATCTTCAAATATGTCGTACCGATTGTCTTGGACAATATAATCTGGCAAATTTAAAGGTGTAACAAATTTCAGACTGAGCAAAGAGTAGAAGGACATACACAATATTACGTTCAAAATCGGAAGTCCGAGACCTAACATTACATCGACCATGACTGTGCACCGAATCTTGAAACGATTTGTCATAAATACAAGTATAATTGATACGAAATGTTGAGCTGCATACTTGTTTTTCAGTCGTAGAGGGTCCCGAAATAACGTAGTATAGACGGCGCTGGATACATAACGTTGTTGCAGGAACCGCAGTATTAACTGCGACGATAATGTGACTGGCTACGAATCAACGGTGATCAGACAGGACCAGCCATAGTTCGTGAGCAAACGAGCTTAACTGATGTCGCACCAAACAGGAGACCGGTTGACAACATTTCCATCCCATATGATGGAGTTGATGAAGAAGATCAGGTTGGCCAGTCCGACCCAGAGCATATAAAGACATATTCCAACGTTCGAATATTGTAGAAGCGAGGTAAGTGGGATGAATACAAGGAAAAAGCTGATAAGCGAGAATGCGCTGAAGACATGATTGAGAGTCATGATCTACTAGGAACCTTTGGGAAAATAAGATTCTAGCCAGGGGATTATGTATCGTGTTATGAAACACTATAGTGGGGTCAATGGTCATCCCACTATAGGGCTCTTCCTGTCTTTCTGGTGAGTCATCGGATATAGCATCAAGCACATAGACGCACTGATCATATGGAAAAAAACGTGGCTTCTGAGCAATAGAATCTTGATTAGATCTGACGAGTGATTAGGACCTATGGTGAATTTGAGACTCGAATGTCAGCCTGCGCACAATTAGAGTGATGTAATTATGGACTGGGTATCTCTGCTTAGCAACAATCAAATATCACAGCAAAGGAAAGACAACTTTCACAAATCGGCACGCATTTAGCAAGGACCACAAGCAACAAACAAGATCACAAGCGGCAATCAAGATCATGCAGCTCTCAAAGGGGTCACGAATCCTGCCGCGAATTTATTGGAAACGACATGGATCCGGGAGCATTCGGACCTTGCGAGAAGCGCAATGATCACTGTCAGGCTTCTTCTCCAACGCGTCAATCAACACGTCAATAAATATCAAGCCGAGGCCACACCCTCCTTATCTAAATGGCTCCTTTCTTCTTACGGCATCTCTTCTACTCCCTTATGACTCATTTATCAAAATAGAATCACAAAAATAGTGATCTCAGGAAGGATTTGGTCCTAAAACTGCGCCCTAACGAGGTACTATCTGATTTCAGTTGATACAATTGGTGAGTGCCATCTATCCGTCCTTCCACCAAGCCGACTCATCCCAAACCTTAGTGGTTCGAGCTTTCAAATACAACCACTCCTGGAACTTGAGTTTCATAACTTGTCCAATGACACAGTTGTCTATTCAAATTCCTATAAGTCCCCCCGCTAATCTCGTACTTCTGTAGGAGTTTGTGTAAATTATAATTCCCAATTGTGATCATATTCATCACCACATCAGTTATTCACGAGTAACAAATTGAAAACCCAAACCCAAACCTGCCAAGGCATGTAGGTCATCTTCCAGCAGCAGGTAGCGATTTAGAATAAGAGCCAGGCGAGACAAATTTCAAGTATCAACGTTCGAAGCATTCAAGCCAACAGAAAACTTGACCTCACAAGTTGTATTGAGATCGCGCACGATAAACTTGTGCAGGGGCACAGAATATCATGAGCCTGAGAGCAACGCTGACGCTACCCACTAAAATACGCACTAGATATATATACAAGATCCAGTACAACCATGGAAAGCGCTTGATTATGTGCCTTCAGATACATGGGTTATCTGGTGCTTGGTAGGTAAGGAAAACAATCGGAATAAGGGCGACAAAAGCATGGTCAGAAAAACAAAGGGAAGAGAAAGAATAATAAAGGCTTCAAGTTCTACCTTACGTGAATCAGGAGTAAACTGATACGATCATATCAATGAGAGACTCGCAGAAGTTCGAACAAGGAGCAAAAATGTTACGAACGTGAGAAAGCGAAAATTTCTCTGTTCAATCTCGCACCGAACAACCGTTATCATTGAATGCTGTACACTATTTCAATTACACTTACGTTCACACTCGTCTCATGTCATAGTGTATTATTGATCGCCAACTTGAATCAGGAATGCAAATGCCGCTTGACTGAAAAGTTCTAGATTTTCCTGTTCTAAACAAAGAGCTTTCAGATTTGGGTTCAAGTTTGTACTGAATATGACCGGGTGCTATCCAACTTCGGTCCCTCGTTTCAAACTGAATTAAAGGAACCACCACGATTCACTTCAGGACCTTCACCTTCACCGGTTTATCTGGGTGTGTCCCTTTGAGCGCTGCAACAAGACCTGACGGAAGACGCTCGCTCAATAGAGACTCGAGGCAACTCGTGCGATAGACCACAGGTTTCGTAAAGGCACCACCGTTGAGTTGTCTGCTTGGTCCGAATTTCCTTTAATCGGGATGAATTGATCCTACTTATCTTCTGCATATCAAGCCGATGATCACGGAATTTGTGCGATCACGTTAGAACGGGGCGGCCAAATTTTCCAGAGAAAAGATAGCTTACGAGCTATGGAAAGCTAAGACCGCGACAAGGTGAACGATTTGTCAGTAAGAAATTCAGGAAAGGGTTTTTGAAGAAACTGAACAGGTTTGTCGTTATCGCCTGGTATGTTGAGAATCGACCGAAAACCAGAAAAACAATTCGTAGGTGGAAAAAAAGAAGGCGTCTAAGTTTGTTTAGAGAAAAAGTAAATGAGTGTAGATAAAGCTCTTAAATGAATGTGTTGAGGTGGGATCCAGCTAAAACTTGTTGTGAAGAGAATCCAAAGGAGCAAGATTGGCCACAGCCAGGGGGCCGTCTTGGAACTGTCGATTTTAATAACGCTGAACACTGCTGTTCAAGTTGACCCCATTCCGAACTCGTTGTACATCGAAAACGACGGGCTTGCCGGCGTGTATATTGTGGCTTGATGCAATTATCGCCCGACTGATACTGATCAGCAAGCACGAAACTATAGGTGTGCCTAACGAAGGATGAGGCGGACGGTGTTGAGACATGGCAGTCGGTGCTACCGTGACGTCGCGCTATCTGACACGTGACTTCGGATCAGTGGCTCACTATCAGCGTCGTTCTACCACAAGTAGACAGGAAGCGCGGAGTCAGAAGGTTTTATAGTCTTGGGACTCCCTGGCGTAGTATACAAGCGTGTAACGGTAGATTTGAAAAGCAAGAAAGTAAAGAGCCGTACTACATCGGGAGCACATCAGGAAATGACGATTTTTCTTTTTTTTGACTTCGGACACTTTGCACGAACTTCAACGTGACTTCGTTGAGAAGACTCTTTACTTTGACTTTCAGTGAACTTTAATTAAGCGAAATTTTAAAGTATTCAAAAGTCGA
>QLOR01002389.1:0-13538 GCA_003313825.1 Sarcodon aspratus | reverse complement strand
GTCGGGTGGTCTCAGCATCGGTCAGGCTGGAGAGTTCGATTACTCGGGATCTCAGGCCATGAAAGCCCTTCGTGAAGAGGGGGTTGAGGCTGTCTTGATCAATCCTAATATTGCAACCTGGCAGACGTCCCACCAGTTGGCTTCGGAGGTGTATTTCCTCCCTATCACCACGGATTATGTTGCATATGTTTTGGAGAAGGAACGTCCTGATGGCGTTTTACTTACGTTTGGTGGACAGAGTGCGTTAAATGTTGGCATCGAACTGGACAGAATGGGTGTGTTGGAACGTCTTGGTGTACGCGTCTTGGGCACACCTATCCGTACACTGGAAGTCAGTGAAGATCGGGACTTGTTTGTTCGGGCTCTCAAAGGTTCAACTTATTCGGGATTTTTTACAGTAACCATTGCTGACCTGTGACTGAAACAGAGATCAACATCCCCGTAGCTCAGTCTACAGCAGTGTCGACGGTTAACGCTGCCCTGGACGCGGCGGAGAAGATAGGTTATCCCGTAATCTTGCGCTCTGCTTTCACTCTTGGCGGTCTCGGTTCAGGTTTTGCAAACAATCCCGACGAGTTGCGAGATTTGTCGGCAAAGGGTCTGAGTTTGAGCCCTCAGGTCCTTATTGAAAAAAGTATGAAGGGTTGGAAAGAGCTCGAGTACGAAGTCGTTCGGGATGGAGCTGACGTGAGTTCTTTTTCGCCGTTGCGAAAAGAGGACTGAAGAACAGGTTGATTGAAGAACACGATCATCTGCTGTAATATGGAGAATTTCGATCCTCTTGGTACACACACTGGAGATTCTATCGTCGTGGCTCCTTCTCAGACTCTTCCGGATGACGAATATCACATGCTGCGGTCTGCTGCTCTCAAAGTTATTCGTCACTTGGGCGTCGTTGGCGAATGCAATATTCAGTATGCTCTGAACCCGTATTCGAAAGAGTACTGCGTGATCGAAGTTAATGCTCGGTAAGGCCTTCCGTGTTTTTTTGTGTGTGATGTCATAGCTGACGGAAGCTTTAGACTGAGCCGATCCAGGTTTGTTTGCTTCTTGGGTTACCCGACTAGTTTCTAAAACTACAATTTAGTGCATTAGCATCCAAGGCAACGGGATATCCACTAGCATACACGGCGGCAAAAATTGCACTAGGTTACACTCTTCCTGAACTACCCAACGCAGTCACCAAGACAACCACGGCTTGCTTCGAACCCTCTCTGGACTACATAGTGACGAAGATTCCAAAATGGGATTTGGCCAAGTTCTCCTCTCAGGTCAACCGAGAGGTAGGATCTTCGATGAAGTCCGTTGGAGAAGTCATGGCTATTGGACGAACTTTTGAGGAGAGCCTGCAAAAAGCTATCAGGCAGGTCGACCCGAGGTATAAAGGCTTTGAAGCATACGTAAAGCCCGAAGATCTAGACGGCGCATTGTCCAACCCAACAGACATGAGACTATTCGTCATTGCATATGCCATGAATCACAAAAATTACACCGTTGACAGGGTGCATGAACTGACTAAGATTGACAAGGTTCGTTGATGTATGACTTACCAGTCGGTATCGATATTGATGATGCACGCAGTGGTTCCTGTACAAGATTGAAAACATTGTGCAGGCGCGGGCGGCTCTGATGGCAGCTGGTTCTCTCAACAATGTTGACAAGGATATGATGATGCGAGCAAAGCGAATGGGTTTCTCTGACTCGCATATCGCTGACTTGGTCTCCGCCACTGAAGACGCCGTTCGAGCTCATCGAAAATCATTCGGGATTACACCTTTTGTCAAGCGAATCGATACTCTGGCAGCAGAATTCCCTGCTCACACCAACTATCTTTACACCACGTACAATGCTTCGGAGCACGATGTCACATTTGATGAGAACGGCACAATGGTGTTGGGCAGTGGTGTTTATCGTATCGGAAGTAGTGTCGAGTTTGATTGGTGCGCTGTCACTTGTGCAAGGACGCTCAGGAATATGGGCAAGAAGACGATCATGATTAACTATAATCCGGAAACAGTGTCTACGGACTTTGATGAGGCGGATCGGCTTTACTTTGAAGAGTTGGGTTTCGAGAGGGTTTTGGATATCTACGAGCTGGAGCAGGCAAATGGAGTAATCGTCAGTGTAGGAGGTATGGTTGATTATTTTCTGACTATGTCATTTGTATTGACCAAGATTTAGGCCAGCTTCCTCAGAATATCGCGCTTCGCTTGAAACAGAATGGAATCAATGTGCTAGGAACAGACCCTGAGAAAATTGATAATGCTGAGGATCGACACAAGTTCTCTTCGATTCTGGATAGCATCGGTGTGGATCAGCCTGCTTGGGCTGAAGTTACAACCGTCGATGCCGCAAAAGAGTTTGCTAAGAAAGTCGGGTAAGGCTTCTTGTTTTTGTCATGAAACTTTTTCTGACCTATGGACCAAGATATCCCGTCTTGGTTCGGCCGTCGTACGTTCTTTCAGGCGCTGCCATGAATGTTGTCTACGAAGAGTCTGCATTGGAACACAATTTGTCGGCTGCTGCGTCAGTATCTCCCCTGCACCCCGTCGTCCTCACGAAGTTCATCGAGAATGCTCAAGAAATCGATGTTGATGCTGTCGCCCATGAAGGCAAACTACTGATTCACGCGATTTCAGAGCATGTGGAGAATGCCGGGGTTCATTCTGGTGACGCCACGCTCGTGCTCCCACCGTTTTCGCTGACCGACCATGACATGGATCGTCTCAAAACCATCGCCGAGAAAGTTGCTCAAGCATTCGAGATATCGGGTCCTTACAATATGCAAATCATTCGAAATGAAGTAACAGGTAAAGATGAGGCAGACCTCAAGGTAATCGAATGCAACTTGCGTGCCTCGAGGTCATTCCCCTTCGTCTCGAAAGTCTTGGGCCAGAATTTCATCGAGACTGCCACCGCCGCCATAGTTGGGCAGGATGTTCCGAAGCCTGTGGATTTGATGGCAGAAAAACGGGATTATACAGCGGTCAAGGTTGCTCAGTTTTCTTGGACCCGATTGGCCGGTGCCGATCCTTTCCTGGGCTGTGGTTCGTTTGCTTCTTTTTGACAGAGTTTGTTGTTTTCTCATCGTTCTGTAGAAATGGCTAGCACAGGCGAGATTGCCAGCTTTGGTACGAGCATCCAAGAAGCGTATTGGGCTGCGCTTCTTAGTCAGACTGGGTTCAAAGTCCCTCAAGCAAACTCTGGTGTCCTCCTTGGTGGAGACATCACGCGACCTGAGATGAAAACAGTTTCAAAGGGTCTGGTGGATCTCGGTTTCAAAATCTACTGCTCTTCACCTGTCGTTGAAGAGTTCCTGAACAATAATGTCCCTTATGTTTTCGCCAAGAGGATATTCTTCCCCACGACGGATAAGAGGAGGCTGAGGCAGGTGTTTGACGAGTATGATATCGAGTGTGTAATCAACCTGGCAAAGTCGAAAGGGATTGGACTGACGGATGAGGATTATGTTGCGCGAAGGTACGTTGTATTCTATCAAGGCGTTTATGGTCTCGTATTTATCTGCTGTGACAGGAATGCGGTCGACTTTGGGTTGCCGTTGCTCAACAATGCGCGATGTGCACAATTGTTTGTGGAAAGCCTGGCCTTGAAGGTACCTCAGGGGGGCTTGAAAAAATATGTCGAAGGTCGGATACCTTCGGAAGTCAGATCGTGGCGAGAATTTGTTGGTTCTAGGGCATGAGATAAACCTCCGCTGATTTTCGAGCACATATCAAAACATGTCTAACGACATACCCCAAAAACACTAGAATCCGAGAACGACAACGGGGCGAGAAAACATAAAAAAGGGTTCTGGGAGACTCCGCCCTATGTATTTTGTATGCTGTGTAAAGATCTATATGTATATAGTCGCTAATCGAATCTGCTTTGCTTGAGATCATGGGAGAAGATCGTCAGGCTCGCATAACTGGTCTTCGTCCAATTCAGGGATATCGTCTCGCCTCCTTTCCAGCATTGTGGTCGTGACATCAGATAAGCGGTCTATGGAAAATTTGCTGATCAGGTCGGCTGAGAGTGTGCCTTGGATAAGGTCTGCGACCAATCGGCCGATTACGGGGAAGAACTGGTGTGGGGGAGGGAGGGGGCGCAGATAAACAGGGTGGTCGATTAGAGAGAGAGACTCTAGGCGGGATAATTAGTAAATTGAGACTACATACTTTGTATGCATGACCACTGCCTCCCGTCGCAAACACCACCGATTTATCCGCTGGGTGAAATCCAATCATCCAATCCTCGTCAGGAGTATCCGAATACCTAACGAGCAAATAGTCACACAGGTCAATAATTAATACATGTGATGACTCGGGGGGAAGGAATACATAAGATGAGTCACAGGGAAACATATATACATACCAGCACAAACGCGTTTTGATAAAAGGTTTGGTATCAGCCAATTGGGGGTAATAACCGCGCAAATAATCCCGCAGCTCTCTGACTTTTGTTTTCGGTATCCGCGAGCCTTGTTCGGCGCCGTGTGTCAGGGTAGTGCGCGGAGTGGAGATGTTGGATGAGGAGACTGATCTGCGTGCGTATCCTCTGCCGTGGATGGCTAGTTTTATGATGTTGTCGGAGTTGGGCTGTTATGGAAAGTTGTTGATGTTAGTGCGGTGCTGTGCATTTGGCTTTTGGTTTGGATAGAGAGGGGTAGAAGATTGGTTGTTGGTACGTACGGGGAATACGTAGAATCCCGTCTCTTGATCTAAGATCACGGGGACTTGGCGGAATTGGGTAGCTTCTTCTGACGTCAATTGGATCATAGCAATACTCTGCCTACATAAACCAACATAATGAACAAAAACAGTCACACACAAAAAGAAAAAGAAACCATACCCCGTCGCCGTACACTTTTCCTCCAAGTTCAAATCAGTAAATACAGAGGATGTCCACGAACCAGTCGCGATAACGACCAAGTCGGCCTCAAACACAGACCCATCGGTGCACTCGACTCCTGACGTTTTCCCGCCCTCACGAGTCAGTTTCCGGACCTGTTTACCCGGTATGATCTTCCCTCCCAATGCTTTGACATTGCTCATGCCCCGAATAATGCCTCCAGCAGAGTGGACCCAGCCTCCATCGCGGTTAATAAAGCTCAAGGAGTAATTCCTTGCAACAGAAGAACCTAGTGAAACGCCCGACGGGAACAGAGACGTTATAGCCGCAGGATCATCTAGTTTTTGCACGCGACATCCGATAGATAGGTCATTTTCGTAGGACTTGCTGCTGTACGCGTGACTCTCAGATCCCAGCACAAGAACTCCACATCTTCGAGGTTATAGTGATAAGAATCAGATCCGGCAACAAATAGGAGAGGAGTAAAAGTATTGCAATGAAAAATAGAACATCGTACGAACTCGTGGTAGGTATCAATGCCCCATTCCCCTTCGTCCTTCCAGTTTTCAATTGCCTCTCGAGCCAAATTGGTATAGAAAATGTCAGCATACGAAGACCGAACAACTGGCACGAAGAGTTAGTCACAAGGGTTTTCGTGAATTATAATTTCGTCAAATAATCAGAAAAGTAGATTCAAGTCGTCTTTTTTTTCTTTACCAACTTTTATTAAGATCTGTACTTGCTGCATCAGGTGCTGGCAACACCTCGGATCTGTCGATAACGGTAACATTTTTGTATCCTCTCTTCAAGAGATGGTATGCCGTAGAAAGTCCAAAACATCCGGCACCGACGACGAGAACTTTGCTTTTTGGGCCGTATTCCATGATAAAGAGCAGAGAGCTAGTATCTCGAGGTCTAGGCTTGGTGGAGTCGAGTCAGTCAAGATAACAACCAGTTGTGATCAACTAGTGACTGTACCTTGAATGCTATCATGTACTAGGGGATTTGCCACGTGCTGCAGGAATAGACGCTTACGACGCTCGCAACACGTCAGGCGATTCTCGGAAAAGAAAAAAAATTATCAAGGGTAAGAACGAACGATTAATGTACAGCAACTTCAATCCTTATCAAACTTGGTCCCAGTTTTGTCGACAGATAATCTGATCCTGTCGCCCTTGTCCAGATCTTTGAACTGGGAACAAAACCAAGTCAATTGACTGTGAAGTAAAGCACGATTGGCGTTGTCACATACCGTCAACTCTCGCGTTCTGTGCAGACTCTCAATCTCGTCAATCCTCTCTCGAACACTGTCCAAAAGCTCATCAAACCCGTCTTCTTCCACCACATCCTTCGCAGCGTGCAGAATAAGCATCGAATCTAGCCGCACCTGGTGATCAACCTGTCTAGCGTTGAACAATAGTTGCTTGCCGAGACGTGTTCACGAAACTGACATCGATGCTCACGATATTTAGTCTATCGAGTCCTATGTTCGAGAGTAAGTGTTACAATACGATGAAAGTGCTCTAAAAGTTCACACACCTTCAAGGTAATCGGGTCTGGTCATTATTTGTCGACATTTGTACTACGAAGACGATAATCAGTGGCTCGATATGTAAAGAATAGAGTGACTTTACGTAAGGAATGGAGGGCAAAGGCAAGTCGTCCATTGAAGCTGGATCAAGTTCCCCATTGCATACCTTTTCTGCAACTTCCTCCTTCTGCTCCTTCCACATTTTTACAAACTCTCTTAACAACAACCACGAGCATGAACTCCATTTTTGCTTTAAATATAAATTTTCATAAGAAGGTCTAGCACGTATATCACCACCACAATGCCGTACGACTCACCTCATCCATAACGTCATCGTCAAGATCTTGGATAAGTCCAATCTGACTCAACAGCCATCCGTTTTCCACAGTGCGCAGATGGTTGGCCATTTCCATCATATCTCTGGCTTTCGACACTCGACTGAGGTAGGACAGTCGTCCACCCACCACGGAGACAGCTTCCTTGATTATGTCAGGATTTTCCAGCAGTTTCCTGGAATTTAAACGCATTTGGAGGGAAGCCTGCAGCGCCTCACTTGCGTTTAAATCAGATATTGAAAGGACCTTCGCATGTGAAGAGCGAATGTAAACCAAGGTTGGAGAATAGACGTGATGACGAACCTGCATCCTGCTAGCATTCTGCCCTGTACGAAAAACAAGACATCTTCAGAAACAAGCACAAAGAAATCTATCAAGGGCACGAACGCATGACAAAGAATGGCCAAAAGTCGTCACTATAGAGGCGGTCATAACCAATTCAGAGACGTGTACACCAAAACAAACCTAGTGAATACCATGGTTAGGATGCCTGCAAGTTCACAGGTAAGTCTTACTACCAGGCAACATATGATACGGCCCACCGGCTGCAGCCCAAGTCTCGGCTCGCTGCTGGAGTTGCAATAACATGTTCCTTCCCTCCTCATCGTTATGGAAATAGTGGATATTGTTGAAAATAAGGACAGGAGTGCGTCCTTTCCTACGTGTATACCGTAGTGCCACCTTTTCGAGCTTGTTCAACGCTTGGCATGACCGTTAACAAAAACAATCACATGAAGGGTCAGGAATCACCTCTTTCTATGTCCAAAGCCGGTCCGGCTGAGAAAACAAAAGCCCCATGAAGAAAAATCAAGCGACAGACGATAAACAAGTCTCACCTTCTCGTGGGTCACGCCTCTGGAAGAGACCCGTCTGTGAATCCTCGTTGAATTCATAGTTCAAGGCTTTCCCTAATCTCAGACGAAAGACTTCAAGATCCGGATGGGCATCACACATAGCAACGCCTTCCGCTTGAATTGCTGTCATCGCGTCAATTATCATCGTGGCTTTACCCGTCCCCTAGACAAGACACGCGTTAAACAGCCCGTGATTCGCAAGGTAGGCATTAGATACTTTAGGACCAAGCAAGACATAGTAGTGCCCAGTCTCAGCGCCTTGGATAATCTGATCAACGACATCTTGCTCTTTCCGTCTGAGATGCTGTGTCCACGGTTCATCGATGTCGGTTTCCAAGATTGTACCTTCCACAAAAGGTTCCGCGCTCTTTCTGGAATGTCTGGCTAGTTCAAGAGCTGGGTCATAATCCGCAGCAAAGGCGTCTTCCATCTAGGCGAGGAGGTTTTTAGTAACATGATCGGGAGTGATAAGACAGACCTATCACCTTGACGAGCACATTTCTCTTATACCACCATAAGTATCCGGTACCGGCGCTGAAAACTATAAGACAAAAACAGTTGGACTCGTTCGATTTCTGTCATCGATTGAAACACGAGAACGGGCAATATTCGTCGAGGCAACAGGACAGCCACAAAAAAATAAGGAAAAAACGCGCTAATTGCGTTGAGAAAGTGAAACGACACGTAAGATGATATCACGCATCACCGGATCTTACATTCTCCGGGCATGTTTTTTTACCACCTCGGCTGAGGAAGAAAGGCGTGTAGTCACCTCGCGAAAAAAATGATGACCGCATACATGCATTTTGCGCTGGGATCCACAGATAGATGCGTGGCGATGATGGACTCACTTATTCCGACACCGACAATAGTTGTAACAAAAGCATCCACAAAAGTCGAGGCTTGAAACGGCAGGAATGGATTTGCCTTTCGTGAACGTTGAGCTGGATTTCCATCTTCATCTAAACCGTTGTCATGGACCCTTTGCCCTGCAGATAAACGCAAGCTTTGGGAATTGTGAAAAGAGCGAATACAGAATACGGCAGAAGATGGCCGGAGTAAAGCTAATCGTGATTGGGAAACGGATGAGTGTGTCAGAATATGACGCGTAGATAGACGAGAAGAACTAGGAATCATAGATGGAGAGAGCGGTTACGGAGAGAACAATGCAGAGTAGGAGAGGCAAGGTGGTACAAAGTTCGCGAGCAACGCGTCAAGCATGATAACCTCCGAGAGGCGGCCTGCCAAGATGATCCATGGTTAGAAGTTCTTCCGCATTGCCTCTCGCGAGTCTCCCAGCTTGAGATGCGGGGAAATTTCCCAACGTTTCTTTCACTTACGGAAAGACAAACCCACCCACACGAGTTGTCTTGTCATCTAACCGACATCCAGCGAGTTTCCGACACACAACGGAGCAACGCGGCAGAATACTGAGCAAATCACCATCCCTCAAGAGGGCAAAAAAGCATTTCTCTTTCTACTCAATCGACAGGAAACAGCGTGTGCGGAAATCACTCGACGTAAATATCTGGCATGCACCCTACTATTAACGCACACCTGACTCAATTAGTACTTTGACCCTCCTCCAGCACAACCACGATGTGGACCACGCGCGTTCATACGAAATCCGAAATCAGGCACAACCCCCCGGGTGCACCACTAGTTTCTACGGAGAACACAATTGACTGAGAGGGCTAATCCAAAACTGTGGACTGAATAAGGGTTTCCATAATTGTTGCCTTGGGGAGGTAACACACTATCTCCCACTCCAATCCGGTATTCCCTCTTTGTGTATGTGGACAGCAGACGCTGACAGACCATAGTAACGTTACACAGTACACAGGCAACCCAAACCGTTCGACGCAAAGGTCCGACCCTGTGACTGTTATAGACGGCCCTTGGGCAGGGCTCGACGCTCTCATCGCCGCAAGAACATACATGTGGGCCCCTTTCAACATCGAATCGAGCGCATATTGCATGCAAGTGTCAATGTGAGCGTCTAATGGTGGAACAGCTGAGTGGGCCTAGGCGGTTCTGCAGGGGACGCCGAATCACATTACCGTTAACGCTGCACAAGTAGCAAACCGAAACTACCGGAACCATTTCAAACAGGCTCGGGTCCGCAACTGGAACTAATGTCATGAACACTTTCCCCTACTCCCGAAGTAGTAAACATTCGACCGACGCGCAGGAACAATTCAGACTGTGGCGTTGGGTCTAAAATTGAGGAAAAGTGAAAGAGATCACCTTTTCTAGACTGGTGGTGTTCTCAGGAGCCCTATTACAGCAACAACGGTGACATGAGCCATCATACAATCAATGCGGGAACCTTTGCACAATTCCTTTCTGCTCTGCCCAGGTAGCATATATACGCCCTTGACTAGTAACCAACACGATGCTTGGCGAGGCGCCCAAATCCTAGGCCCTGGCATATAATAGCTCCTTGTAAACTATATGGGGCTCACAGCCAGCCAATGTATGTATATTTGAACCAAAAAACGAAACACATTCAAACTTCGGATAATGGTAAAGTTCATATTAGTAGTGAGATCAGCGCTATATACTTGGGATGATCTATGAAATATACAACAAAGGTCATCAACAACACAGAAGGTTTCAGAGTTGACAATGAGTGACTTGAATCACGCGTCACACATAAATGTACTGGAACCCAAAGCAACAGTGTGGCGAGTTGAGAATCGATACTATTGTATGATAAGCAAGAGTGTAGCCATGTAGACTTGACTCCAGAAAAATGTTTACAGAATGAGAGAATGGAGTTCCGCCCGTATCACGAGGTTTCGGAAGCAATACGTTAGGAGGATCGTCTGTCTCTCGCGGAAGGAAAAGTCGGGGACCTGAGAAGAGCGGTCCAAGATGTTTTGGAACAGGATTTCGAGACAAGACTGAAGACGATGACAACGGTATGAAGGTCATAAAGGAAAAGATTTCCGAACGTCACGGCATCGCGTTTGAATTTAGGCTATGGGGAGTTACCGGATTGCATCAGCTCAGCATCTGTGGCGGCTGGGATGTATCATCAAGAGAACGACACTGTGGCAGTGCATGAGAGAATAAAGGACTCGAAAGCTTTGTAATGCCGGATAACAGTGAGACGACGACCCGGGCGAGCAATTTCAAGTGGGAAGGACTGACGTCACTTCCAATTGGTGAGTCCAACTGAGTCGAGTTATTGGACCCCTGAGACGAGATGAGGTTGGAGAGAGACCAAATCCAAGCTGAGATGGATTCAAAATGCGGACATAACCCCAAACCTCCACAACATTGACATAATGTGTGATGCGAACAGTTTGACTGGTAGCCTGGAACTGCGGGCATTAGTTCAATCACATTCTAGTTGACACGGGTATCAACAAAAGCTGAGGAGAGCGGTGTCGTGCATCGTGGTGTCGGGAGATGGCATGCAGGTAGTAATAAAGGGTACAATGAAACGCATGTTGTTGTTTGTACGGAAGCCAAGGGTGGTAAGGAGCGGGCGCCCCATCATTGAATCAGAAAAGGATAGACCATTGTTGGTGAAGGCGGTGCGTGACATATGGATTACATGTGTGACTCTTTGTTGCCCTGGAACAAATTTTTAACCGGCAGTTGCACTGAGACCCGGTGCTAAGGGGAGATCGGAAACGTCGGGGCCTGCAGTACCAGGCGTCCGCGTCAGTAGTACCTTTTAGGAGGGGGAGAAGGATATATACCCCCAACAGAGATCCAGAAAGCGCTTTTCTCGTTCCCGCTCTCATTCTCCACGCAGAATTGTTTCTGATCCTATAATCAACAAAGTACCCGTGCGTTTGTATTCATTTTACGTTTCTGTCTCCAAGGCCGCCACGATTTGGTGTTCTCTCAAGCGGTCACTACTCCGTGACGATCCGCTAGCACCTCTCTCCCCTCCCCCGTCGCTTGTGAGCCATCACCCGCTAGGTGAGCATGATGTGTTCAATAAGCTTTCCATCGCGGATGTTGGCCGAACATGCGCCATGATTTTATGGCAAATTTCCATCACGGGAGCAAAACCTGCCCTCAGCTCATTACCTACAAAGGAAGGTTGAGGGGCGTGTGCTTGTCGGGGAGAGAAAAATCGAGATGTTCTGATGCCACGAGCCGGGTGAACACATTCCGGCTTTAGCTGCATGATGATGGTGGCGAGGGGCCGTGGCAAGGCCATTGTATTTTATCAGTCTTCGTCTTCTCTTGCCTGCTGGCACCAGCATCCTGTCTTTCTGACAAATCCACATTTTCGAACGTCCCTTACTTATATCCTCCCTTCCTGATCCCCATTTTCTGACTTTCTCCCCCTTATATCTAGTATCCTCTATCTACCTCATCAATGGCTGCTGTCTCCGGTCCTGTTGTCGCCCGTCATCCATCTCCTTTCATGGCAAGGCCGAACCCCCCAGCACCAAGTCGATCTGCTGTTCCGTCCGCGTCGTCGGGAGTCCGCCCTCCAAGTTCTTCTCGTCACCCGGTGAGTTTCCAATAACATGTATCAACAACAAAAAATGACGCCCACACCCAGGACCCCTACTATGGGCATGAGCAAGTAGCAAAACTATGCGCCCGATACGTGAACAATCTCTTTCACTGTCCAGAGCAGCTCCCTCCTTCAGCTTCTAGTCAACCACCACCGACTCTAGCTATCTTTATTGCCTATGCCCTTCACCGCACTCGGCTACATCCATCTGTGACGTTTGCTGCCCTGTACCTCCTTCAGCGACTGAAGACTCGGTTTATTGCTGCTCGTGGATCTTCAGGCCATCGATTGTTCATATCGGCTTTCATGATCGCGTCAAAGGTGATCTGTGACGACACTTATTCGAACAAGTCTTGGTGCATTGTGGGACAGGGCATGTTCGCCCTTCGAGAGATCAATCAGATGGAGAGAGAGATGTGTAGCTATCTGGAGTGGCAGCTGAATGTTGATCCAGCCGCCCTGAAAGAGTTTGAGACCATGGTGCGTCGGGATTTCAAGGGCCCAGGGCCTTACCCTTCGTACTACTCGCTGCCTGCACCTCCATCGGGGCCTTTCGCCCACCCCAAGCCAAGTACGAACCCCATCGGTACAGCGATTCCGTCGTTTGGCCCCATATCTCAGCCGATGCCGTCAAGTTCTCCCCCCAAGCTGTCCGCGATTTCCAACAAGCCGTCACAGTCGTCTGTTCGTCCCACACCGTCGAGGCAATCCTCTGGCGATACCTACCCCTCACCACCTGGTTCCCCTTCTACACCCTCATCCTCACATTCCAATTCGGTTTCGCCTGCGGCTTCGAACTCGCCAGTTACCCCTCCGAATTACGAGGACCATAATGCCAAAATCGTTTCGTCGACCGAGTCGAACACTATGCAGATATCTAGTGAGATATCACCACCGCCTTATCATGTACATGCTGCCCCAGGGAAGTCGTCGTCGCCGCCCTCGATACCAGGCTATCGATCCAAGTCGTATTCAGATATAAAGCATGCTTCCCCTACAAAAACGACGATGCCCGCATCTCNCACACGCACCTATAATAAAGCCCACGACCGTCTATGCGTACGCTCGACCATGCGTATGGTAGAAGGGTGTTAATAATTATTTTCTTATTTTATTCTGGCGTCGGTCTCACTGTATTTACGCTCAACGCTCACGTCCGCCTCGTCGCTTTTCCGTAACGCCTATCACGTCTAGACGGCGTGAAGCGACCTAATATCTCTCGATGGCCTCATATAGCATGACTTGCTCCATGGACGATCTCATCTTGCTTGCTTCCACCGATTCATACTGTGTAGCTCTTTGGGGTCTTGGGTTTGCTTCATTTTTTGCTTTCACCGGTCGTCTATATTTCTTTTACTTTGTTCATTTTTTCTTTCGAGCCTCCTGCTATCATCGCATTGTCAACATAGTTTTTTTCTCTCTCTCTTATCTCTCTAGCACCGCACATCTGTTGTACTATTGACTCATGGCAAATCCCA
>QLOR01002386.1:0-15150 GCA_003313825.1 Sarcodon aspratus | reverse complement strand
TTTCTGAAATAATTTGCTACCAATCCTGTCCCCCAACCCTTACCATGGTTCAAAAATCTTCTTTAAATGATGAGTTGCTGGATAAGAATCGGTCCAAACTTAGGGACAAGAGAGGTGGCGCGGGTTAAGGGAAGTGATTGGCGATGTAGCAGCAACGGCCAACATGCATGCCTAAGGCGATACGAGAAGGTCTCCCAGACTTAAGGGCGTGGTGTGGGGTTCTGTGAGCTACTACACTCACACGAAGGACCCACACCGTCGGGCTCAAAGAAACCGACTTCCACATAAGCCCAGGTCGCACAAGCTCGATACGACGCTGAGAGCATGATGTTCTGCATCATGGAACATCTTCATGATATCGGACGAACCGATCGTTCACTTGAAGTTCAGAAAAGTCGCCAGAGTTGAAGTTGGGTGTGAATCGATTGGCCTAAGCCCTGGCGGCGGCTAGTTGAGTTGGGATGCGTGGGCCATGCAAGGGGCAAGAGCGGTGCGCCGGTAGCGAGAAGACGAGAGCAGTCGTCAATCCCCGTGGTTGAGGTGATCCTTTTGGTCAGAAAAAGAAGAAAATCTTTGATAAGGTAAGATATAAGAAACGGCTGAGAGAGTAAAAAACGCACTTTTACAAAAAGTCCGCGTGATGGAACGCGTTCCAGAACCTCGTTGCCAATCCTATGGTTCAACCACGGGATTGGCGACGTCGTGTAGGCTAGCAAACCTGTGGGTCAGGCAGAAGATATTGGCCCAGTTCCAACGAAGGCCTCATAAAACGTTGACAGAAAGTGAGCGCGAGGGTCGGGAGTTGCCGAATCTCATGAAACGCGCGTTTCATGAGATTAGGAAAGCGCCGAACTCCGTCGTGCACCTTAACAGATTTTCGTAACACTAACATAGCCAACATTGTCTCATAAGTTAGTTCTTATTGTAATTATAGCATTCTATATAATATATAACCCCTCAAAAGAAGTCCAGGTATAGGTGAACACAAAGAGAAATAAGATAACGATGCGGTGTCAGTGATTGTTGTGATGGCAAGTTTAGAGCCGATCCCACAACTAGAACGTCAGAAGACCACCCTGGCGATCGATGATGAACAATGTCCACCGGTTCCTTTGGCAGGGGTTGGACAACTTAATGAGCATCGAAATAATATATGAAAGAACTTACTTGAAAGGGAGAGGCAATCTTTATCCGCCTTCCGAGGTTTCCGATACCACAAAGTCCAAACTCCTAGACACCAACTGGGAGTGCATCTCGTGAGCATCATCCAAAATATTCAACTTACGTCTATTTGCAACTGGGCCTCTCCGCGCTGTGTGCCTCTACTGATTTCGATATCTGATAGATTGGCAAAATCGGTGCTTGGTCTCTGCCTGAAATGAGTGTCTTCGGCAGCGTCTGTTGCTGAGGTCGCGGCAGGTCCTGGGTTTGTTCAAATGGCGTGCACTCCGTGGAAAGAATGTGGAGAAGATGGTGGGATGGATAATCCGTCGATAGCACTGGCTCGTTTGATCTTGAGGGCTAGATGTGCAGGTCTAGGGTGTCTTATCCGTTCCCGATCTGTGTCTGTTGCAACTTGTGATAATCATGGGCATCGAGTCACGCCAAAGCTATATTGAGCAAGAGAATATGTCAGTCTGAGAGGTTCGTTCGAAGAAGACGACTGCCGTTAATAAAGGAGTCGTATGAATTAAGACGATTCACATAGGCACATTCAAACTAGAGATGGGATATGGCGTGAGCGGTGTTTAGTTTCTCACTTCAAGGGATGAGGGATTAATGGCGGCTGTACTCTGGTCGAAGGGACGAGCGCTCATGGTGGTGACAATTATGGTTGCGTGACGAGTGCCAGTGAACTTGAAGTCCTAATGCGATTCGTACGCGAGCATTTACTGGCTTGTGGAACAGGCTGTAACAATGTTGTATGCTGATCAAAGAAAGTGAAGGATGGAACTGTGAATCTATAACCCATTATTCAGCCTTCAAATAAGACTTGATTTCAAACGTAAGAATATTAATTATATACATTATGCTCAACGAAAAGCCTCATCGAGAAGCCCCGAATCTCGCATATCTGAGAGCCATGCAAGGGTTTTCATCACATTGTTGATACCATCCTTATCTGACTTGGGCAACCAAGCCAAGTATTCAACAAGACCTCCAACCCGGTCAGACGCACTATGGGGACCGCTATTGAGGAACATGGTGGTAAGGGCTGCTGACGAGGTTATCATGTATACAAGCGGTTTAGCAACGTCGGTCAACTGGCAAACCTCGCCTTTAGCCATCCATAGGTGAAACTCATCTTTCTATATAAGAGATATTGTGTTAGGGTAGCCCAAGAACAAAAGAATAGGTAGAAATAGCTACCTGAGATCCAAGACACCTGAAGCAAGTCTTTTTCTGAAGCCTAAGCTTAGATCGGAACTGCATATAGTCCCTGTCGTTCACGTTGCCCCGACAGCCAGTACAATCATCGAGCGCATGGTTGTATGGCATGCGCCTCAGCCAACATGGTGCACATTTGCCGCTAAGTTCCGTAACAACCTGCAAGAACGTTTTGACAATTTTTGGAAGGTTTTCGCCATAGAAATTGAGAGTTGGGTCTGATTGGAAAGACATGATCATGGCCTGTTTTGTATGCTCTGGTCGCTTGTCCTCTAAACGAGTCAGGTTTCCAACGTGCTTGACTGCTGCAGGATTAGGCGCTTTGCTGCTTGATGCCTTTGGCAGGGATTTCCTCCGTCGTGGATCAAAACGGTCTAATGGATTTGGAAGGTAGTTTTCACGCTCGTTGTAAGCGTGGACTGTCTTGGCTTGCTGCGTAGCATGGTCAATCAAGGTTGGGAGGCCTGTTCGGATGGGCTGTGACGAGTCTGATGTGCCAGGGTTGGCCCTTGTAGGCTGTGTTCGGATAGGCTGTAACGTGTCTGGCATGGCAACATTGGTCATCAAAAGCGAGGAGTAGTTGATGGGGGTAGGAGTAGCTGGGGACTGCACTAAATCCCCATGCCAGTTGTCAAAACGCTCCTCTTCCTCTGCTGTGTCATACTCTACTTGGCGTTTTCGGTCAACGATGGCTGACTTGGGAGTACTCAGGACTTTAGAACGCTCCTGAGTAGGACCACTGGCTGGACGCTGTATGGTATTCAAGTTATTGAAAATATAAGTAAAATTGAAATTGAAATACCAGTTTTTTGTTTGCCCGATTTCTATTGGCAGGCACCTCCCATCCTACTGATTCTCCATGTTCGTCCCCACTAATGTCCAGGGCCCAGGATTTGCGCTTGGTAAGAACGACCTGCTGGTAGCGATTGCTGGACAAGTTGTTTGAATCTTGTTGATGGCAGGGTGGTGGCGAAGGTGAGCGCACAGAGCCTACTAGAGCAGGGGGGTTTAGCCTGAGGTCGTTGATGCGAAGAGGCTGAGGAGGGGGAGTCTTGTTGTAATCGCTTGTACAGTTGTCGCATAAGATTCCACTACACGAGATGCAGTCGGAAGGGTATCCATCTAATATATCAGTCATATGGAACCGCCGGCACTTACTTGCGGACGCGATTGTGGTCATAATGCGAGCACCAAACACATCTTCATTCAACGGAGGTGGCCGATTACTGACTTTTGCATCAAAAAATGTGACCGCATTGCAGGGGAGCCCATCACGACCGCCTCTGCCAGTCTCCTGAGCGTAAGAGACAACGGATTTAGATATACCGCAGTGAATAACATCCCGTATGGTATTCAAGTGGATGCCAGCGCCAAGTGCCGTAGTAGCAACCATAATCTTTGATTCCCCACGCTCCCACTTCTCGTACTCCTTTGCTTTGTTGGCCTTGTCAGAGTAGTAGCGAGAAATGGGCTGATCCAGCCGTTGGTCTGCAAGAAAGGACTCTACAACATCTGCCACAACTTCTACGCCATCGTGCGTTCCAGCCTTTGTAGGGCAAAATATGATGGCTCGGTAGCGATCGTCAGGGAATTCTTGAATACGTCGGTGAAGATATGTTGCAATTTCACGAGGATGGGTGGATTGCTGGCAGGGTTGGAAAGCGAAATGTAAATTGATACGGTTGGTAGACAGCCGGACGGTTTCGAACAGCGTGCAGTTCATTTTTTTCATCAGCATCCTCTCACATGAAGGGGGGATCGTCGCAGTTAGGAGGACGAGTGGTACCTTTGCTGCAGTTCGAATTGGACCTAGCTCGTTGAAGACTTGTCGATAACTTTGATCTTCGATGGCCCTATGTGCCTCGTCTGCGATGATTCTGGCTAGGCGGCGCTTCGATGATAGAGCCAACAGCCATTGATGAAATGGACTTGTAGCTGCAGCCTCGACAGAAACAAAAACAACCGGAGCATCGGGATTTCGATGATCCAGAGTCCAGGATGCAGATTTGATCCCATCAGCATGGGTTCGAGCTCGAAGGTTGGCATGGAGGGCAACAAGAGGGACGATGACAACAGTTGTGAGGTCAGGCTCATACATTTTGACAGGGAGGAGGAATAGCATCGTTTTCCCATGGCCTAGTAGCGCCAAGATGAGTTGGTAATCAATAAGACGAAAAGGAAAACCACACACCGGTTGGAAAAACAAGCAAGAGGTTTTTCTCTCGTTGTATAACCAGCTCCAGCGCATAGGCCTGTTTCTCATCACGAAAGTTTGCCTCGGTATTGTTGAAAAACGAGCGTAAAGACTTGAGACGATGAGGATAAGTTGTGAGCGAACGAGCTTGAAGCGGGCCAGATGATGACGATGGATCAGGAAAGTATGTGGCGGCGAGGTGGGCGAAATTTATTCGAAGTTCATTACAAATATCGTCTCTCATGAAGTCAACAGCCATGCGTGCAATCCGAGTGAAATCTTGCTGGCCCGAACTCGACGCCGTAGCCAGGTCATGATCTGCAACACCAATCGCAGGTGGGGCCGTATCTTTTGCTGTTGCACCGATTTTCTTGCTGACGTCGTCGCCCTGATCGAACATGATGTGCCATTGGCCAGAAACAGCAATACAACCCAAGACGCGCTTGTGGGAGACCGTCATCAACATCTCAGGTGTGATGGCATAGAAACGGTCTTCAACGGCTTCAGTGTGGCCAGTCTGGTAAGCGCATAAGTTGGAGACCGTCGACGCCTTCATGTTGAGGAGATTGTCGTTGAACCGACTGAACCCGACTGCTACCTGACGCCAGTCTGATATGTGTAGGGGAGTCCCAAGATACCGCTCAGTGGATTTTGCAAGGAAATTCGAGAAAGCAGCACTGGACCATGGGCGATCAAGTCCAGGATAGAGAAAATAATGATAGCGACTTGCAGTGGGGGCATCACGGCATATTTCGGCAAAGATCTTCATGGTAGGCCGAATAACTGTAAGTTGATATAGGAAACGATGCATAATCGAGGGTGGAGCGACGCGGGGAATAACCTTGTCCTTCAACGTCATGTTGCTGGTCTTGGAGTACCCACCAATTGTCATAGTCAAGCCATACAGGTGAAAGAAATTGCGAATCGAACCACCAGGATAGTTGCGAAGAAGTTGGTTGACAAGCTCAGTTCCACGAGCAGGGTTTCCGGAAGTTAGGTGAATGAGAACCATCATAATAGCTGTCATCTGCTCCTCGACCTTGAGCTTTTTCTCTAGCTCCGTCTGAATTGCAACAACTCTGCCATCTTTCTGATAAAAATACTTGTCCTTCAAGTCAGGGTGCTCCACGTAGTGTTTGAGGAGGGCATGCTCGTACTGAAGAAGTTTGTTGAGCGGGAGGTCCAGAAAACAGAAGCCGTTCTCAGTGTTACGAGGCATGTCGACAAGAGTCTCTGGCAGTTGCAAATTGAGCCAAGGCGAACGACATTCATCAAGAATATCGTTCTGCAGAAGCTCCTCCCAACGTTTTGTAAGCTCCGTTATCATCGTGGAAATACGGGCAGCAGAGATAACGACGCCTTTGTAAATCACATCACGACCCGAGCCATCGGTTGAGCTAACATTTGGGATTCCTTGCTCAGATGAAGCGACAGTCTTGATAAGACACCAGCAATCAAAAATGTAGGCCAGTGGAGTAGACGCTTCACGAATAAGATAAGGCTTGATTACTGCAAGAGCACTGCCAAAAAGAATTCAGCAACGACATTCCTGAATGCTGACTAAAGAGAGCATCTACATACGGCCAAGGAAGCAGCGCGTTGGTACCAGTTCGCAGCTTCGAGTGGTATTGAAGGAGAGCGGCACGACCTCCATGAGTGAGCATTGCAAGCATGGGAGTGATGCTAGCTGCCGGACGAAAGGTTCCATCTTCTGAAACTGAGCTTAGAATGATGAAATGAACCACAGAGGAGAACAAATGATCTCCATTGGTGTCTTCCATCTCGTGCATGAAGAGCGCCAACATTGTTTGTTGGATGCTAGCGACAATCTCCGGTACGTCCGCCGATGGCATGGCAATGAGGAGTCTTTCAATAGCTTGCTTTTGTTGTAGGGAGAGAGGTCCAGGATACGGCTTGTTCATTTGGATCGGAGTCTTCTTGAATACTCGAATCACGAATAAGAGGAGCTTGCTGATAGTGGATGCATATCTAGTGACGGTGTCGGGCTCAAGGGCATTGAAGCGCGATATGACGGTGTCGGGTCCAGCACTGTAGAGTGTCAAATCTCAACAACCATATGAACGAATACAGGGATGGGTACTCACGTTGTGTAAGTTGAAAAACTTTTTAAAAACTGATGTCCCTGAGACCGAATCAAGTCCTGACATTCACGCAACCACAACCTTGTAAAGTCCGTCATAGGTGCAAGATCCTCTTCATCACATGTAGCAGGCCCAACAAACTGCCGCACAAACTGGGGGATAAGACCGGTAACAACCTCGGTCCAGCGAGACTTGCTCATGAAACGTGAGAGCAGATGGACATCTCCTGTAAATTGCATCGGCTGCTGGGATAAATCTGTTTTGCCGTGTTGGATCAAGAGCGCTTCGAGATTGTTGGTCGGGGACGTGTGGGGCGACGTGCTTGCAATAACAACAGGAAAGTAGGGACAATTTTGAAAAGGCGTAAATCGTTGAGCTGGAGACAAGTAGGCCCTGAATTTTTTGCCATTGTGGTTATGATGGAGATGGTCGTTGAAAGACTTTGAGGTGGAATATCCATGGTTACATTCCAGACATATGTGCATGTCCTTTGTCGTCTGGAGACCGAAAATGGGGGGGATGGGTCTTGATAATTTTGGAACTTTGTCAGTGATATCGTACATCGCCTTGAGCTTTTGGCCAAGATCTTGTGGGACTCGTTTACACCCGTGTTTGCGCATGAGGTGATCTCGGAGTGAAGAGGGGTTGATTGCGTAGCGGCATGGAAGGCAGATGACAATTTTGTAGCGCTTGTTGATGCATAGAGAGTACTGTTTGACGTATGGACCGTCGTCGATAGTATCTGTGGGACAGATGCGGGGAACAAAACCGGCGTATAATCGAGGATTCGGCTCGTCCTGATTCTTTCCAGTGAGAGTCAACGTCGTCTTGCCACCACCAATCGTCTCTATAAGCGAAAAGGTAGACAGATCAGTAGCACGGTGGTCGAAATACTCTAGACCCATGTCGCTACCGCTCTCACTCGTCGCCTCGACCATATCTTCTTGTTCTTGCCGGACAGAAAAGGTTGCGTTTGTGTTGATTTCGTCTTGTTCTTGCTTGACGGGCCTGGGTGCAATAATTTCCTCCTCATCATCTAAAATCTCGACCTCGTTATCTGCTGGAATCTCTTAATCAGTAGTTTGCCTAGGTTAGTAGACAAGAATCACTCACAATCATCAGGTATTATCAGTCGCAAAGGACCGGATCGAAGGCTCGGGGAGCGGTCTTCGATCTTGACTTCTACCGGGTTACGAGCTGGAACAACTGACCATGCTCTTGAAATGATACCCATAACGCGACCAGCGATGGAACGTGTCGGCTCTGCAGTATCCACCGGCAGCTGAGGACCACAAGAATCTGTAGGGGCAGCCAGTAGTTGCCCTGAGGTTACGACGCTTGAGGACTGAACGACGTCTTCATGACTCTTGAGTAAGTGTTCCTGCCCAAAATTAATAACACTTGTGGAAGTGAAATAGATTTAAAAACTTACATTCATGTGCATGCTATTCGTATTCTCGTGAGCACAAAGAAAGCACTTGAAAAACCCATTGCGACGTGAAATGAAGGTTTTGCTATGATCGTTCTGGATGACTTGAAGCGAGTCGTGATGTGTGGTCTGGATGTGGTGGGAAAGATACCCGGTGTAGGACTGATTGCATTTGGTGCACAGTTTGTGATTCATCGGGAGACAATGCGACTTGGAGTTTGGAACGAGAGATAAGTCAGTCAGTTGAAGTTAGGAAATTTTGAGATGTGGACTCGACACCTCAGTAGCCCACAATCTAACACCGTGTGCCCCCAATCTGTCGATCTCTGCTTTTCACTGTGTCCGTGGGCCATACTATGGCCAGATTCGGCGACTCGGAAGTCACAGGGATAAACAACTAGGGAATTGAAGGAGTAGGCGATAAGGCAACAAGAGTGTTGGAAATCCAGAGTATCGCAAATTTGAGGATTCGGCAGGCAGAGACTGTTTGTACGATGAAATTCCTGCAGTGTGAAATGAGCGTTTCAAGGAATTCGGCATTTGCCGGGCTACTTGAAGTTGTAAGCGTTTGTAAACGTTTCGACACAATCTACAACCTCATGTCCGGCTCATATTCAAACGACTCCTCTCGTGGCGACTGTTCACATTGTGATCAAGGCCTTGGTTCCTCTGGTATTTCTTTCGGGAATGATGCATATATTCACTCGACTCCAAGGCGCAAGAGGATTGGACCTGAAACCGAAAAGGCTCCACTTCCACATCGATTACACCCCTTGGGACGCCCATACTTTCGTCAGCCATCTCCCGATATCATGCAAGTTGATCCGGATCTGAACAGTGAAGACCCGGTTGCCTCGATTGACTACAATATGGCCCAGATTGCGCATGAAGAGCATTCAATCGAGCAAGAGGATTCATTTTTTGGAGCCTGGTCTGCATTAATGAGCCATCTCCCATTCTCAAACATCTCAATCAACGATCATGATAACTTTCTGCACGCTCGACAAGCGAATCGCGATCGACTTCGTTACCTTGCGGCTATTATTCCAGTTTGTCTGGCGGCTCACCCTTGGGATGAAGTTGTTCTCCCAGAATCTGCTCTGTTTGACGATCTGCAGCCTCCGTATCCCTCTGATTTTGTTACTGATACTGCTGATTCCTACGCTCGCCTGCCTCTGAATCTCGATCCGTCTGAAATGAGCACTGTTTCTATATGCTTATATGCGCCTTCCTTTACCTATGACAACTGCAAGGCTGAGGAAACAAGTTCTAGGCAGTCTTCGAATCCAGCTGCAGCAAAACCATCATCACCGGCACCTCCCAAAGGCGTTGGTGTTTCTGGTCGTCGTCGTCGTCCCAACATGATCGTTGATGACGAGAGCGATGACTTGAATGCTGGTGACAAAGATCTGCCGTCTGCATCTGCCAGTGCACCTACTCGAAACGACCCAATTTCTGGTTCTGATACTCCTCAAACGGAAAGATCCCCGGCGGCTTCTTCAACTAACAAAGTAACATCCTCTAGACATTCCCAGCACACGCAAGATCAATCACAAGTTTCACAACCGGCACCTCGGAAATGTTTACAGCGCAGGTCGGCGCGCTCTCAGCCTGCACCAGTCGAACATGATGATTCCAATGACGAATCCTCGCATTCAGAAATCGTCGATCTACGCAAAAACAAGAACAGAAAGAAACCTTTACCAAAGGCGACAGAAGTCGACTTCTGTGTCAACATTTTCAAATGGAAAACTAGCCACGCCAAACCAATCGAACTCCATGACCTTGTTAGCACATTGTATGCGCCACCATGTCTGCGACAACGGAATCGACGGCAGGCAGAAGAAATCAGTTTGAAGCGGTTGTTATGTGGATATGTATTCATCACGAGAGTAGAATGGGTAAGTTGCACGAACCGTATTATTCCATTCTGAAGAGATTTCACGTCTATAGGCAACCGTCCTCAAACAAGAGTATCCCAACCCAGACCTGGAACCACCCCTTTTAGAAACCATGCTCGAACTGAAACCAGACATCCCAGAGATTGTACAGCGTCTTCAACACGCAGACAAGGTTCGTCCTCACAAATGAAAGGTCAATTGTAATCTCACAGATAAATAGATTATTCGAATGAACAATAATCTCAACACGTCCCTACAAATCAAATATCACATTTCATACCGAATTGACATAATCAGATGGGTCACCGATTACAATGCAATGCTTACCAGACCAGGCAGTGGTAAACTACGCCAACAACTATTGGCTTGTATATTTCAAGATTCCCCCGAGTTTCGGGATTTGTTCTCACATGCAGATATGACCGCTGTGCAACGTGAACAAGAGATGACAAGGTTGGAGCCCGAGTTTAAGCATTGGAAAACAATCTACAATGCCACGCATGTCAGAGGACGGACATTGCTTTTTACTGCATATCAACAAGTACGTGTTGAACCCTAGATGAATATTCTACTTACAATTCTCTAGTTCGGTGCGATGATATTTCTGGACCCATTCTGGGATATCAACAACCTCTCAAAACGCTCGACTGGGTTCGCCTCGGTACTCAAGTCGGTGTATGAGATAGGGACTGAAGAAGCATCAAAAGAGGGCCCATTTTCTATTACAGTTTTTCAGCGCCATCATGCAATAGCATCGGACATTTTGTGCAACTTGGGCTTCGCTCTTGGTGGTGTAGACTTTCTCAATGTAGTGACTCGGTTTTTACAAGAGTGTCCTGCTTCTTTGTTACCGCCTTAATAGTCTATTGTACACATGTAGTTTGAGTTCCCAGTCAGTCTCCAACCTTGTCGACCTAAGATATAAGGAAATTATATCGCATTAGAATGAAGTACAGTCGTCAAATTCCTTGTGTGACTATCTAAAATAGTGCTCGAGTAGTTGTCGAGGAGGCAGATCTTCTGCGTAGTTTGAGTGCACGGAGTATGACAAAGGGAAAGTTTTCAGCCCAGTCTTCTATATGGAAACAAAAGCCTAGAGGGAGGCAGAACGAGATCGTTGTATCTGAGTGAATTCAAATGGATCGTCGTTTGTAGAGGCCTGGTCATTGAATGAGAGGATGCGAAAGTGGCGGCGGCGGCGTATGGGGGTAAGGAAGGTTGTTAGTAGTCAGGACATGTGACGCACTTGCAAGCTACATGTGGCGAACTGCAACAGATTGTCAAAGGGTATTAGAGTCGCAGAGAGATTTATAGACGATACCTTGGATGACTGATGCTCATGCTGGGTTTCGAGGCGGACCTTTGCCTTTGTTGGTGCCTGATGTCATCAATCCTGCCGCCGCCGCCACTTATGCAATTATCATAGACCGGCTCACGAACGAGAGACCTTGCCTGCATCGTAGTCACCTAACCTAACCGAAGACCGGCAAGACCGACAGTCAATATATTGCAACAGGGGTGAGAGGATCAAAAGGGATGGCGAACATGCAGAATGGAGAAAATTTCAGAAGACAGGGTTGTGGTGGGTGGGTGACGAAAAAATCTGAGTGAACAGATAGAGAATTCGTTCCCTGCGACGAGAGAATCGTTCATTAGTATGAGCGAAGCTCTGCTCGGATAATAGAGGACCTACCTGGGGGTCTAGAAGAGAAAACGGCGGAAGCCACAGATCCCCCAAGTCTTATAGTTAACTATGCTCTGTTTAAAACTCACCATCGATGACATCCACTGTAACTGCTACACCAGCGACGACCTAGAAGAGCGCAAGTGAGGATTTGGTCATAGAGGCGATGCGGGAGTGAGGCTCACCGTAATGCATCCGCAGCAAAGCTGCCTCCTCGTGGTCCTGGTCTCATAAATGAGCTGAGGCCTTGACGACGAGCTCGATGATGTGTTGCTATCGAGTCGAGACTAGCGAGTACTGGGCGAAGGCTTGAAGAATAGAATGGCATTGTCTTCTATATCATGTTCTATACATCGCAATTCAATTGCCTACAGAACCTGAATAATCGTGGCTATCAAGTGAAAATCACTGCACAATTGAGACGGTAGTGAATGGACTTAAGATGAGGCATGGAAGATCCTTCAGAATGTCGTCAAGGGGATGAAGGTGGGATCAATTCTTCAACCATCGTGCTCCTATGTCCTTTGTGACCTCGTCGTCCACTGCCCAACTCGCACCTTATGCTGACATGAGTGTTGGTGCAGGAGGCAAGAGCAGTAGGAAGAATGGTCGATGATGATAGTCGCCAAACCTGTAGTGAAACCACACAATTGGCGACTTGTCAAAGGGATTGGAGAGAGGACTCTTGAGGGAAGGACCTGCCGGATTGGCTTCAGAGTAGTAGGAAGAATGGTCGATGATGATAGTCGCCAAACCTGTAGTGAAACCACACGATTGGCGACTTGTCAAAGGGATTAGAGGGAGGACTCTTGAGGGAGGGACCTGCCGGATTGGCTTCAGAGCAGTAGGAAGAATGGTCGATGATGATAGTCGCCAAACTTGTAGTGAAACCACACGATCGGCGACTTGTCAAAGGGATTAGAGGGAGGACTCTTGAGGGAAGAACCTGCCGGATTGGCTTCAGAGCAGTGGGAAGAATGGTCGATGATGATAGTCGCCAAACCTGTAGTGAAACCACACGATTGGCGACTTGTCAAAGGGATTAGAGAGAGGACTCTTGCGGGAAGGACCTGCCGGATTGGCTTCAAGCTCGGCATATGCCGAATTCCATGAAACGAACGTTTCAAGGATTTCGGAATATGCCATATGGGCGATCTCTTAACCAGATCCTCGGGCTCGAGGCCTAAGGAACTGAAGTACTGGCTTGAAGACTCACCAGGATTGTCAGTGTTTTCGTATTTGGAGCTCTCTACTCGTCACAGACTTGACGCTTTTCTCCAGCTTCCTGAACGATGTTGACCAGATTGCTGAACTGGAGTACCTTCCTAGTGACGACGACGTTATACGAGCACGTCTAAGGACATTAGGTGTTCAAGAACATCGATTCACATTTGAAGAGGGTAAGTTCTACGCAGCTTGCTATATGTCAACTGATGCTGTAACATTACAGGACGATTAGCTGGATCGGACTGGCACATCTCTGATGTTTGTGGTGCACGTTCTTCTGTAAGTGTGAGGGTTGTCCCTCTAATAGTGTAATGCTTATCACTCGTCTTCGGTGGACGGTGTGGGCACCATTCTTTGATGACATCGATGCGATTATTTTCCTAGCACCACTCAACTGTTTCGATGAGCGCCTAGTGGAAGACCTACGCATGAACCGGCTACAAGATTCTCATGAGCTATGGAAAGCAGTAGTCTCAAACAAAATTCTGAATCATTCTCTTTCTTAGCAAGTATGATCTATTGCAGCAATAGATCAGAAAAACCCTGGAACGAGGCGTCAAGGTGAAGAATTATGTGCCCAGTTATGGGAGTCGGGATATCACTTCGGAAGCTGTCGTCAAATGTAAGTTTTTCTGCTTTTCCTTTCCCCCCCCCCCTTTGAGCATTGAACCATACATATTCTTGATCCTCCATCTTCCTGGATTTGAGGTGCCTCATAAAATGAACCAAGGAATTCAAAACGTACGTTTTGTCATTTTGTCGACAAATTGTTCCTGACGATACCCTTCAGATTAAGCGAAACGGTTGGACTCGTCCTGATCCAATAATGGCTACAAAGGAGGTCATCGCACCAACAATAGCTGGACTTCTTGGTATGCTATTACGTCCTCCTGCTCTTCTCTGGATTTGTGCACGGACTTCTCTTATAACTGTTATGGACCGTATGCTCTGTAAGCTGACATCGTTGGGTAATTTCGCCCTGGGAAATATTGACGTCTTCCTTCGTTTCAGTTCTACATGTATATCCTGCAATCTTCGCTGGTGCAGGTATAGGTCGCGCAGTTTGGGGTCTACACATGGTGTATATGAAGTGGTCACAGTCAGTTCTGGATAAGGAGTTCCTCGTCGAGATGCGGTTGAAGAATCTAGAGAGTGAGGGAAAGGAGAAGGAGAGAGCGCGTGACGTCTCTGGTGTCGCACAACAGTGGGGAGATGATAAACGTGAGGTGGATTTGGACGACGAGCGATAGTATTAGTGAACATTGGCAAATTTTTGTTTGTGCTGTAGCGATTAATCATTCTATGTAACCTCTTGTTTGATATTATCACATCATACAACACAAGCACAACATCATGTCGCTGGGCTGATTGTATATGGTCTATCTGGAATGCCGGGCTTGTACGGTGTTCTCAGAACGAGGAATCATGAACTCATAAATGGTTAAGTATAACACTGAGGTTCATAGAACTAACCTTTAGCATAACTTTTTACTCATCTAAATGTAACTGTCTGCTCATTATGAGTCATTAACCTAATCAACTGACCTAACCTTGTAACAAACTGAGAATGGAACCTAACAAAAGCCTAACATCTGCATAATGCTTTATCTGCATTTCCTACATCTAGGACTGGCTGTACCCTGAAGAATAGGATATACACAATTGTTAAGCAATATGACCACTTTGTGGAGATCAACGTTCCCCTGACCGAACTCTTAACAAACCTTTAACCAGACTTAACCAAAGCCTAACTGCTGCACAAATGCTTTATCCACATTTCCTGTATCTGGAAGCATCTATACTCCAAGTAGATTATCTCATAATATCTCTATAGAGATATTAGTGTATCAATACAATCTGCTTTGATTGTAAGTACTTGAACATATCAGAATAGGTTTTTTTTTTTTTTGTCAAAATATCATTTTTGAGATGAAAAGACCTATTTGCGTTGGTAATACCAGCTTTTTTGGTATTATGCCAGATAAGGCTGAGCGAGTACGACTTTCTGGACGAGAATGGCATCGAGTTGCCGGTCTATACAGAAGAAGGCTTCCAGATCAAGCGGATGAGGGTCACAATCGACTTAGATGATGATCCACCGACATTGCTCGCTGATCTGAGGAAACTCAACCGGCTGTTCAACTCTTCAGTTGACAAGGACATGATGGCAACAAAAGTGTTTGGTTACTCACAGGCCTTCACTAACCTTGGAAATTTTCAGGCTC
>QLOR01002363.1:0-19941 GCA_003313825.1 Sarcodon aspratus | reverse complement strand
AGTCGACCCCGAGCGACGAAAACGAGATGTGGGCTTATATGCAATGAATCATGGAGATGTGTACGTTGCTAGCATAGCTGTATACTCGTCATATTCGCATGTCCTCCAGGCGCTAATCGAAGCAGACAAGTTTACTGGCCCAAGTGTAATCCTTGCATACCTTCCTTACGACACCGAGGAGACTTCCGCTCTTCAAATACTCAAAGAGACCAAATTGGCTGTAGACGCTGGATACTGGCCTCTTTATCGATGGAATCCTGCAAAAGAGCGTGAGGGGAAGGAACCTTTCACTCTGGATTCTGACTCAGTTAAGAACGACCTGCAGCAATTCCTCGACAGGCAGAATCATCTTTCACAGTTGACCAGATCCAAACCACAATTTGCCACCGAGTTGGTCAGCAGCTTGGGAGAGACTGTCAAGGAGGCGAGGAAGAAGCGAGCACAGAATGTTTATGATGAATTACTTTCAGCGATTAATGCGCCTCCCTTGCTTGTTGTGTATTCGTCTGACGGAGGTCAGGCGGAGAAGGTTGCCAAAAGACTAGCCAATCGGGGGAAGTTGAGAGGGTTGTCTACATCGGTCTCGACGCTAAATTCGATCTCGTTGGCTGACTTAGGCAAAGAAGAGTACGTCGTGTTTGTCACCTCGGTTGCCGGACAGGGAGAGTTTCCGCAGAATGGGAGAACTGGTTGGAAGTTGCTTAGCGCTGCAGCGGGCCTTGGGGAGAAGAGCTTAGTGAATGTTAAATTCACCGTATTCGGAATGGGCGATAGCCATTATTGGCCGAGGCCGGAGGATGCGCATTACTATAACAAAACTGGGAAGGATCTCAATAAGTGCCTCGAACAACTCGGTGCTGACCGTATCGTGGAGCTAGGGCTAGGAGACAGTCAAGATGCTGATGGATACGAGACAGGGTACAGGGTCTGGGAACCTACGGTTTGGACGGCATTGGGAGTCGCAGGTATCGAAGTGAAAGAAGTTGAGCCGGACCCAATCACCAACGAGCATATCAAGGCAGCATCGTCTTATCTGCGGGGGACAATCGCTGAAGGGCTTCAAGATACGACCTCTAGTCACTTTGCTGCGAGCGATACACAAGTAACCAAGTTTCATGGCATCTATCAACAGGATGATAGGGATATTCGAGATGAACGCCAGGCTCAGGGTGTAGAACCAGCCTACGTGTTTATGATTCGTCTGAGGATGCCTGGAGGCGTCTGTGATTCGCGCCAGTGGTTATTGATTGATAGAATTGCCGATGAACACGGCTGTGGAACTCTCAAGATTACGAATAGGCAGACACTTCAATTTCACGGTGTCATCAAACAGCATCTCAAGCCCGCCATTCAAGATATTAATCGTGCCCTACTTGACACCATTGCGGCTTGTGGTGACGTCAACAGGTTTGACATCTCGCATAATGTGGCAGTTGTTTCCCATAGGAGCTTATATTTTTCACTTAGGAACGTGCTTTGTTCTTCCATACCAACCCGTTCACGCTTGTATGCTCAGGTGGACCAGTTTGCGAGGAAAATAAGCGATAATCTGATCCCAAGGACGACTGCATACCATGAGATTTGGCTAGACAAGAAGATGGTTGCGGGTGATGCGCTGAAAGACGTCGAGCCCTTATACGGGAAGGTCTACCTACCCCGAAAGGTATTCTTGCATGATTAACAATTAATTTTGTCATTGACAATGTAAATCTCAGTTCAAAATTGCCGTCGCCGTGCCCCCGAATAACGATGTGGATATCTTTTCAAGTGATGTTGGATTCATTGCTATTGTTGATGATGATGGCAACCTCAGTGGTTTCAACCTGACAGCAGGAGGCGGAATGGGAATCACGCATGGGAATAGAAAGACATATCCTCGACTCGCCGACGTCCTTGGCTTTTGTACTCCGGAGCAGGGCCAAAATGTTGCGGAAAAGATAATGTTGATACAGAGGGACAACGGCAATCGCCAGGAGTAAGTACGACCTTTGAATTTGCAGTGTTTAATGCAATAGTATTGACGTTCTATTCCAGCCGGAAGGTAAATGAAAGGGGTTAATTATGAGTATGAGCTGACACAGATCGTTGATAGTTGGCCAGACTGAAATACACGATTGAAAACATGGGTCTGGACAATTTCAAGGCCGAACTTGAACGTAGACTTGGATTCAAGCTACAACCAGCGCGTCCGTACTCCTTCAATATTAACGTCGATGAATTCGGTTGGGTCACAGGAGAAGACGGTAAACATCATTGTACCATCTTCATCGAGAACGGACGCATACAGGATGAACCTGGTCGCAATTTCAAGACAGGACTGAGGGAGGTCGCGAAGGTCCACAAAGGCGAGTTCAGATTGACTGCCAACCAGCACGTCGTAATCGCAAACGTCGCTTCCGAGGATCTTCCAGCAATGAAACGGGTGCTGGTGGATTACAAGCTGGATAACCTTTCGCTCAGCGGATTGAGGTTGTCTTCGTCAGCTTGCGTGGCCCTCCCAACCTGCGGTGAGTTTCGTGCCATCTCGAGTCGAAATCCGTTATTTATGAAACGTTTTCGCAGGTCTGGCGTTGGCAGAGGCCGAGCGAGTAAGCTACTGCTTTTCAAGTTTATACCTTTGTCTGTTGACCTCCGCACAGTATCTGCCTATTTTGGTTGACAAGGTTGAGAAGATATGTGAAGAAAACGGACTCCGCAATGACTCCATTGTAATGCGCATGACAGGATGTGCAAACGGTTGTACAAGGCCGTATTTAGGTGGTGAGTCAATCCGTTAGTTTTGATTCATTGTATTTTACTGATTTCGTTATGTATGTGCAGAGATTGCGTTCGTTGGCAAAGCACCCGGGTCATACGTGATGCTTTTGGGTGGCGGTTATTACGGCCAAAGACTGAACAAGATTTATCGAGGTGAACTATCATCTCTCCCCCTGCTTATGGATGCTGAATATTTCCTAGAAACTGTCTCTGAGCCTGAGATCTTGGCTATTCTCAAGCCGATGATCAAACAATATGCGCTGGAGCGAATGGAAGGAGAACATTTTGGAGATTGGGTTATTCGGGCTGGATATATCGCTCCGGCTACATCTGGACCTGCATGGTACGATAGGATAGGTGGGGAGGGGGAGCACCGGGAGGTTGCGATCTAGGCGACTGTTTGAAATTCATTTGATCTGTAGTACTCTATTTGCTCCCTAATTAATTCATGATCCTTGGTGTCACGTCTGCCGAAATATCCACGACACGTCGGACGAGTTCTGTGCTGTCGAACCAACTTTCTAGTATTCGTGAATTGATTTCGAACCTCCGTTAGATTACTGTTCTTGAACCGCGTTGCCAATTTGCTTCTCAACAAAGACTTCACACTCTGAAATCCTACATGAATTTCTGACTGCAATCCTCCCCCACGTACTAGTGAAACAAGTTGTCATACTTGGTGAATCAGTCTCTGGCCACTTCATCAAGGACAGAAAGTGACTATGATGTGCATATAAAAACCTGACAAGAACATCCACTAGTTGATCTGAACATACCAGTAAAAGCGATATCTCCGCTGCCACAAGCCCTGACTGGATAGTCCCCCCCGCATCCGTTCATATCCTAGATAAAGATGGCCAATTACTCGACGAAAAGAGGAAGAGAGGAGAGGAGACCATACACCAGGACGATAAGCTTGGTTGCACTATATAATGTGGACGTCATAAGTAAAGATTTTGCTTGCAAGTTGTTGCACATACCGGACAACTTGCGCTCGTACAGGTGACACTTTCGCATCCAGCAGCGCCTGTACTAATAGATTGGGTGAACCCTTGGATATTAGAAATGTCATACGCTTGAGGAGTATAAAGGCTTCCGGAATCTTGATAATTTCACGAGTGCGGGGGTGATTGCAGTCAGAATTCCATGGAGGATATTAGGGAGTGAAAGTTATTTACCGAGATTATACTCAAGGATCGTACACTGTTCTCCTTTGCCGCCGCATGAGCCGTTTTGGTTAAAGATTCTTCCAACCCACTGACAAATTTATAAGTTACAAAATCCGACTCAAGAGATTTAATTTGTGACGCACGGCAGAATTTATGGTCACTGCTGTGGTAGCACCTGGAGCCAAAGTTCCAGGTTGGGAGCCGGTGTAGGAGACGGCATCTGAACACCGAGGGCTATATCCACAATTCGTGTTTGCGATAATCGGGTTAACAGCGTAGCTACACGAGTTGACCATGGTGAACTGTAAATTTTCCGGACAGTTCAAGAATCACGTTCTCAAGACGCAGGACACGTACGACATGACCTGCAAGTGTAGACGGGACTAGGGCTGAAATAATCGCTAGGATGAATAGACGAGCAGGAAACATGATGAACTAACGTCTGGAAGATGATTTGTTGATCTTTTAGGCTTTAAATTATACGACATGGCCATCATTTTGTCGTTGTTTTTGTTTTTGTCGTTGCCATGCTGAATCCCTGTCCTCAGATCAAAACCTGATGATAGGGATATGATGATCCTGCACCGTGTCCGGTGTATTACCCGCAAGAAAACACCGGGCTCGCGCGACCCTGGACGATTGTAATTAGTCAAAGTGGCTCCGCTTGCTTCACTTGAGGGTCAAACCTTAACTGGAGAGATGAATTGAGTTGAAGCCTTGTATTATATAGGTCGGTGGTTATCCATAATAACGTGAATGTGACGTCAATGGCCAGGAAAGTGCACGGGATAAGCGACAACGAAGTGCCCCACGTATCGATATGTCAGGGTGTGTTCGAAGTTTCGAAGAACGTTTCCAGGTTTCACCGGCACCAGCTAAATAATTCCCGCTTGAAGTTCGAGGTCACCGTGTCGACGGTGATTAAGTAATACAAGCAATTAGTTTCCCACGCTTGCAACGTCTTACGGACGATGATGTTTGAATCTTCCAACCTTTACCATTAAGATCGAGGAATCTTCCGATTATCTTCGACATTGGGTACATCATCTTGTGTGAAGTCAATTGCAGAGAGAACCTGAATCAAATCTGATTTCGCGGTCATGAGATGTAGTGCTCAGCTACTCTTTTCGACACTAACCAAATCCTACCACCTTAATTGGTATTTCTAATTGTTGGTATCTCCCTGTTTTATAACGCAGAATAAAGACACGGATAACAAAAATACATTACAAGTATAGCATGGCTACAACAAACATGGAGACATCTCAATAACAGCTTTTGGGCCTCTCTCTGAATATTCCGATTTCGACACGTAGTTCTTCCCTTGGGAATCGTGGAAAACAATCTACAACAAGCACGATCGTATGGCAGAGCACTGAACATTTAAGTAAACACGACGGACCTTAGCAACTATGCTACCACCGAGGAAGGCCGCTAGCCCTTCACCTTTGTCTCGATACTCGGAAAAGTAATCAGGTATCTTAAGAATACGGATGGATTTTGGCTGAACCTCATTCGACACTTGCTGTTCTGGATTGGAGACGATATACCGTCCTAATAATACCGCGAAGAAAGCTCCTAGGCCTATGTGAGACACGAAGTGAGAATGCGATTACACAGAATAACGGAATAATTCACCCTTAACGTGGTTCGTTATGTCACCTGTGAAGAACACCCCTCCAGCAGCCAAGGGACTCCCCAACATATACTGCCTCTGGTCAACTTCTGTCCTCCCAATTGAATGTCCAGCAATCTCTGATATAGACAAAAGTGGTTTCTCGTCGGTACCTAATGACTGTAATCCTGGAACATGGCGCAAAACTCGAGGGTCAAAGAGAGGATCACAAAAGCGATGTCTCTCCTTGCCTACCGTCAACTCCTTACCTCTGAATTCAGTTGTAATGAGATCCAAAGCTTCTATTTCCTTCAGCTTCGCCTGTTCTGCTGCGGATGCCTTCTGACTCGCGCGTTTTTTGATGTTAGCTTCGATTACCGCTCGTTCTTTCCCAGCGACTAGGATAGAAGCAATATCTGTGACTCCTTCATCCTCTGCTTCGCCCGTCGTGGCTGCTGATCCGCTGACAGCTGGAGCTTTGATGAGACCTTCGTTATATAGGTGGCGTGCAAGATCAAGGAGGGTTTCGCCCAGTTTTTCCGGCGAAAGAGGGGCATCTGGAGGAGACAAGTTTGCAACAAGGGAATTATTGGATCGAAGGACTTGAGCCAGGTAACCCAGACAATGATCGGTTCCAAGAGAGGTTGAAGCTCGAGCAACGTGGAGGGCGAATCCATCATAGATCGGAGTCACGTCAGTGTAACGATGTCCTATGTCTACGACGAGTCCATGTAGAGCATTTGCGGCATACATCTGCGCAACTGGACGCTCTAGAAGTGAAAATCCAGCAACGTTGAAACGCTCGAAGAATAACTGGCAGAGGAGTTCACATGTTGGGCGAGAGAGGCCTGGAAATATGGAAAGTAAAACCGGGGATTCCATTTGTGTCCGCCTTAGACCAAGAGTGGTGAACAAAACATGCTTCCTAATGATTATTAGTATTTTCGCAGGTGATATTGTCAAAGAGTCGCAAATACCATACTGCCTCTGCCTGGGTCCAATCCGTAACTTGTGCGTCAATAAACGGCCAAGATATTGATAAATCATGACCAGCAGCGATGGCTTCGTCAAGTTGTGGCCCAACGAGGTAATCGGATACTTTTAGTGAAGATGGACCCTCTTGTTTCAGGAGGCTTCGGGGTAAACCAACACGAGCGGACAATTGCTGTATTTACTATGTGAGATCCATACATGCGGCCCAGACGCGAGGACGTACAAAAGAAGGGGCTCTCAAAAACTCGTGCAAGCCCAATCCCACGCGGATTGTATCTCTGCTGGTTTCGAGAACCACGATCTGAGTGTCTCGCAGACTCATTTTGTATAGTTTTGCGGAAGAACAAGCCGGGAGACGCGCTCAGCTGGTGATGGCGGAGCCAGACTAAAAAGTAGCGCTGACCGCGACTCGGACGCGCTCACTTTTGGTCAAGATCATCATATCATAGAATTATGACAGAGCACATCTCGTACCATAAGTATTCATTGGTGCCGATAATTAGTTTATCACTTCTTGCTCTGAACAGCCATGTCCTTCACTGAGCTCGATATTCCCCACTGTGCCAATGTTCCCTTTACAGACTATTCTCGCTGGAGACTTGTCGTCGATGAAGACGGTCGACACACGTTCACCTACCTCAGAACAGACGAGGAGGGCGAGAAATGGCCCCAGAGTGCCCTCGACAAATATTGGTTGGGGCTACCAACTGTCAGTCCTTCCTTCCAACTTCCACTAAGATAGTCCTCAGAGTCAGCCCGTAGAACCTTCCTGTGCAACCTACACCAAAAACACCCCTCGAGGCAGCAAGAAATGGCTACGAGTTTTACAAGCACCTCCAAGCTCACGATGGACATTGGCCAGGGGAATATGGTGGACCCATGTTCCTGCTACCAGGACTCGTGATCGGGTCTTATGTCACTGGCATGCCCTTCAAAATGGAAGAACGTCTGGAAATTATTCGCTATCTTATGAACATGGCCACGGAAGATGGTGGTTGGGGAATGTGCGTGTTTTTGACGCCTACTTCTTCTGTACTTGTTCTTGACATTTGTGAAGCCATATCGAAGGCCCTTCTACTGTATTCGGAACCGCACTCAACTACTGTGCAATTCGCATCCTAGGCCTTTCTGCCGACCACCCTGTTGCTGTCAGAGCGAGAGCTGCTTTGCACAAGCTCGGTATGCTTCATACCGTGCCATCTGCTCATTCATGACACTGAAACGATTTTTCTATATGCAAGGATCCGCTCTTGGCGCTCCCGCATGGGGCAAATTTTGGTTATCCATTTTGAACGTGTACGAATGGGATGGAAATAACCCTATTCCCCCAGAATTATGGTATGTTTCCTGCACATGTTTATTAAACTTTTCTCATCTTTTTCAGGATATTGCCTGATTGGCTTCCTTTCCACCCCCATCGCTGGTGGATTCATACACGGATGGTATATCTCCCAATGGGTTATCTGTACGGAATTCGCTACAAGGCTGAGGAAAACGACTTAATTCTTTCTTTGCGACAAGTACGAATCCTACCCTTTACGATTCTATCCACTAAAAAACAAGCGTGTACGCATAGGAATTATACACTCAAGATTACTACTCCATTGACTGGCCTGCGCAGCGTAACAATGTCTCTGCGGCTGACCTGTATATGCCACATACCCGCTTATTCGACTTCCTCAACGTCATCATCGCACAGTACGAAAGTTGTGCAATCCCGCCAGTTCGTCGTAAAGCCCTTGATCACGTCTATAAACTTTTGGTCATGGAGGATGAAAACACCGATTGCCAAGGCCTTGCTCCTGTGAACAAGATGATGAACCAAATTTGCCGCGTCCATGTTGAAGGCCGAGAATCTGAAGCATTTAAGCGTCATATGTATAGACGGCCAGATTTTCTGTGGCTTGGTGCGAAGGGTATGATGGCTTGTGGGACTAACGGGAGTCAACTTTGGGATATCGCATTTGTGATCCAGGCCATCGTTGAAAGCGGTTTGGCGAACGAAGAAAAGTATAGAGAAAGTTGCATAATGGCCTTGAAATGGCTGGATCAAGCCCAAATTCAGCAGAATCCCAAGCATTTCAAGGCTAATTATAGACACGAGACGAAGGGAGCTTGGCCATTTAGCACCCCGAGCCAAAGTTATTTAGTCAGTGATTGCACTGGCGAAGGTCTTAAAGCTGCGATGTATTTGCAGAATGATCTCGAGTAAGTCTTACTGTCAACATTGTGCAGCTTTTTGTTAACCTTTTGGTTAGATTCACGCCTAAACTTATATCCACTCGACGTTTCCATGACACAATCAATGTCATGTTGAATATGCAGAACAAGGACGGCGGGTTCGCCAGCTATGAGCTCATCAGAGGACCGGCCTGGTTGGAATGGTTAAACCCGGCGGAAGTTTTCGGTACGTTGAAAAGCGGCGTTAACTATATCTTAAAATAAATATATCCACCAGGCAACATCATGATTGAACACAGCTATCCTGAGTGCACGACTTCGGTGCTTACCGCATTGGCAATATTCAGGAAGCATTACCCAGATTATCGTTCGGCTGATATCGAGTACGTGCTTTCTACCCGCCTGTAATTGCAGTTTGCTAACACAGTGACTTGTGCGGTAAACAGTAAATGCATGAGGAAAGCTGTCGGTTACTTACACAGAGCTCAAACACCAGAAGGTGGCTGGGTCGGCTCCTGGGGCATCTGCTTCACATATGCCGCTCAATTTGCCCTGGAGAGTTTGGCTCTTGTGGGGGAAACGTACGAGACTAGCGAGTATTCGAAGAAGGGATGTGAATTCTTGATCAGCCGGCAGAGGTCGGATGGAGGATGGGGTGAAAGCTACAAGGTTTGTCAAGATTCTGCGTTTAACCTTTTGGTTTCGGAAGTGGAGTTGACGGCGTTTGGATTTCGCAGTCATGTGAAGTGAGCCAGTGGATCGAACACGCAGATACTCAAGTTGTTCAGACGTGTTGGGCTGCGATGGGGCTTATGTATGCACAGTATCCTCACCCAGAACCGATTGAAAGGGCAGTTCGATTGGTCATGTCACGGCAATTACCTGTAAAGTCTTCTTTCTTTCTCCTCTAATACCCTTGTCTGACGTTGCGTTATTTAGGATGGCTCATGGAAGCAAGAGGCCATCGAAGGAGTATTCAACAAGAACGTTGCTATCTCATACCCTAATTTCAAATTCTCGTTCACGATCTGGATGCTTGGCAAAGCGGACAGGTACTTGAGAGAGTTGAAGGCAAAAAAGGCGCATAGTTCGGCGTGAATGACCAATAAGCTTTCCAGATATTTGTAGACATGGTGATTAATACCAATGCGTGATATAATACTATCGACCCGCTAGAATACGTGTAGAATCGCTGTCCGCAACACCGTTTGTTTGACTACCGCCGGCGCCCACGAAGCCAGCGACTGTTCTCTGCATATCGGTCCATTCCGACTCCCTAGGCACCCCCATATCGCCGATGTCATATACGTACAACTTGCCATCGCTGCCTCCGAGAGCTACTCGACGACCATCCTTACGGTCCCATTGCATCTTGTTGATCGCGCGTCCAGAGCCAACGGCTGTAGACACCACTGGAACCTACATCAAATCCGGTCAGTATTCATGTCAACTGTTGAGCAGAACATGCAAGAAGAAACGTGCGCACCTCCGTATCAACGTTCAAATTCCATAAATCAAATTTGCCGGACCCGTCGACAGTACCGAACAAAGCAGGATGCGAAGGGTGCCATTTGACATCGTACACATAATCATCAGCTTCATCGAAGGAGTAGATGGGCTGTATGGCGGAAGAGTGCGCTCCCACTCCAGTAGAGGATACTTTCGTCGTCGCGCTGGCGGGTGCATTTGACGGAGCTGGAGCGGAAGAAGACGAAGTAAGAAACTTGGAACGCCAGAGCTTGACCGTCCAGTCTGCTGAACAGGTCAAAAACATATCCGAAAAGTCAACGGGTCCAACCAGCGGATGGAAATGAAGACCCATGACGGGACCAGAATGGCCTTTGTAGACTTCGTATTGATTAAGACCTGCTTTGGCGCCGGCGCGGTCATGTCTGTTTGCTTGATATATGTTTCCCTCTTCGGTTCCAACCCAGAACGAAGTAGTCTCGTTGTCCGGGAAATCCATGGTCGTAATAGCCACTTCTCCTGTTTTATTGTGCCCCGCGTGGATAAGTTCCAAGGATTCCTACAACGGGCCTTCAATAAGATGGTAATAAACCGAAATGGATAATACCTGTGGCTGTGCTAGCATGTCAACCAACCAACTGCAAACCAACCCGTCTGTACTGCTCGTAATCAAATTGTGTGCATTTTGTGTTCCAACCATTTGCATGGCGTACACAGGATGCGTATGTCCAGCAGCAGAGAGAGGCGTTTTGAGAACTGGTAAATGCTTCGATCGGGTATCCCATAGTAAAATTTGCCCCGAGTACGTCCCGCCAAAAACAAGATTCGAGTGGAAAGGAGAAAATGTGACAGAGAGGACATCAGACTGCAAAGAAAGAAGTTTGGATATTGTGTTGTGTTATGATAGAGAGTGCAGACCTGTGAGTGTAGTACAAATTCTGGCCGTTCAAGTAGATGGAGGTTCCAAACTGCCACAATACCATCGGGCTCGTTAAGCGCCGCGGGATTCTTGTTATAGGAGGCACAACTGAGTTCGGGGTACTGACGAAGACAGCTGTGAAATCAGTTCTTTCCTGTTTTCGTACTCCCTAGAGATCAGATAATCAACCTACCTTTGGGGACCAATCAACGTCCGTTATGGATCGATTTTTGCCGTACCTCTCGTCAAAGAAAGCGCATACGCGTTTAACGCGCTTTCCTTCAGAGTCATCGACTCCAGACTCTGCGCCGAGGGTATAGTCGCGAACATAATCGTAGTTGTCGTTCAAAGCTCGTTGAATAATTTTCGTAGAATGTTCAACAAAATCTAAGAACTCTGGAGCAGTGAGAATGACGCTTCTTTCCTCTTCAGTCATTTCTGCGAGACCGTTGTTAGATTTTAATAAAGCCGGATTGTTAATAAACATACCCTTGATCTCTTGCTCGATTTCTTGGTCTAACCGTACACTTTCTTCCTCCAACTCTTTATCTCGTGCAACTCGATCGGCATCATAAACCTCTCTTTCTCGTAGAATGTGCTGCCGGAGTTCTTCCTCGCGTATGGGTGTGGCATCAATTTCGATTTCTGTTGTCTGAACTTCTTTATTGTATATGACGCGCTCCTTTTGCGGCAACTCGAAGAGTTCTTGTTCAATATCAATAAGATCTACAGTATTTCGAGGAGTCGGAGGCCTTTGTGTTGTTAAATTGTGACGTGATGCAGATAGCCAAGATAAACACGTACTGGTCAGCTGAACGTACTAACGTAGTACCAAAGCTCAATGGATCGGAACCGACATCGCTCTGGCGGCTAGCACGACCAGAAACAGAATGAGAAGAAGGGCCGGCTAAAGAGGCTGTATTGCCTAGAGGCGGAGTCCCGGGAATGGATGATGAAGGAGTGAGATCTCCGGTGTCTATTCCTCGAGAAGGCCCTACTAATCCGGAGACAAAAGCTTCGAGGTCTTGGGTGTCCTTGGCCGAGGATATTTTTCCCTAAGAGCGATGGTTTGGTACGCGTGTGTAACGAGTCAAGTTTTGAGTGAACATACGGAGAGTCTTCGGTCAACCTCTGCTTTTTGCCTCTCAGCCTTCGCCTTGCGCATCTCGTCTAGTTTAGCCCTCTTGGCCATAATCTCAGCCCTACGTTTCTCAGACATTTTGGCGTTGTAAAGGTAGTGCTGGACAATAACGATCAAATGTGGGAGGGCAACTTGACCAAAGTCTCGATATAGTACTAAAAGGGAACTTCGCTATGATGATGATGGATGATCCACGTTTGCTACTAGTACAACTACCGTCTTTACGAATATGAATTGTTGAAATCGACCATAGTTATTTCACAGAATTCAACTTGTGGTAAGGAATAAAGGAAAGTACAATGCTGTTAGAGAAAGCTCCCTAATATATTAATCTTAGATAACACAGCCATCACAAGGCAGCGCCGGCCCTTTTTTACTCCTTTGCTCTTTCTTCACTTTTTAGTCGTCTTCAAAGACTCCTTTCCTTCTTTAAATTCATCTGTGAATGTCTTCTGTCTCTTCAGATATAACCTCCTATTCGTGCGTTTCTTGTTCTTTGCCTTGTCAAGACCCCCATGGATTCAGCCGGTTATTTCAGCCATTTGGATAACCTGCTTAACAACACCTCCGCTCGAACCATGCAGTACGAGAGGGAACTCAAGGACTTGGAGGTGTGTTTGTACAATTTCGTGGAGCACGTCGCATCTTCTTTACTCGTCGGTCTTACTTAGTCCACGCTCTCCGGGCATCTGAGCAATGCCAGGACGATAGATAGTTCCTTGCGAGAAGTGTACGCTGGCATCCAGGTTTGTTACCTACCTTTACCCTGTGATTCTTAGGTTGATATGCTTCAGCGTAATGCCCACCGGACAGACCGGGCCATCGAGGTTCACGTACCACATGTCAACCGTGCCATGGACAATGATCTCCTATCTCTATCGCAACTAGAGAAGTCCCTACCGGTCACCAGAACTCAAGTGGCCGAGATTCGCTCCCTTTATGATTCTGGTCGTGTCAAGGTTGCTCATGTCGTGTATGGTCTAATCTCCTGAGTCTCACGTTCACATTCAGGCACGAGTTATCGTGGAAGATATGACATGGCTGACAACCTCATTTTACGACCGTTGGCGCATAATCATATTCACAACATCATCTCCTGTATCCTCCAGGGTCAAGTTCATCATGCGTTTGCTCTTCTTTGTGTGCTTCATAGCGTGCATGTACATCGTCCTTATCACAACGAGGGGCGCTTATAGAGCTCACAGACATCGACTGGTTTGGGGCGATCGATTAATTAGTTGAGACCCTGCGTGAGACCATTTCGCTGCCGACATCCAGCTTGATTTACATAACAACCTCACTAGAATCTGCTTCACCCTTTTGTTCTTCGAGAACTATCCGTGGCCGCCGGTCGCCATCACATTTAAGACCTTTACCGCCACCGAATACTCGCTTTCTTGCACATCTTTTGAAATGCTAAACCGGGCTTTTACGCTGCTCATCGGCAATCCGTAGTTTATCAGATGTAGACCTTGTATTGAACGCATCTTGCAACATTGAAACGGCCCCGCATGTTTACCTATTAGCACGCTTTTTGAATTCTTTCCTTCAACTGTACCACATTTCACATAATAGAGTTTCATTTGCCCCTCGACGGACTTTGCTTATAACCCCACGAACCTCAACTTGAAACGTCGTCGAATGTTCCTGCTTGCTCGTCGGTCTGTCCTGAGCTGTTCATCATCTCTTTTACATAGATGCAACTGGACTACCCATACAGTTGGTCTTTGGCAAACAGCAGCGCCTCGACTTTGTGCCTTCTCTCAGTCGCACAAGTGCCCTTCTCTGCACCTCGCTACGGCCCAAACAGTCTCTGACGATGACGAATCACAACCTCATGCGTTGTCTACAAAGCAGGACAAGGGTTCGCAGGACATCCAGGAGCATGCTGTGATTTCGACCTTTGACTTGTTCAGTATAGGAGGTGACGCCAGACCGTTCTCTCTTTTTTTTTTTTTTGACAAAGATGCTGACTATGCCGTCAAGTTGGTCCAAGCAGCTCTCATACTGTTGGTCCGATGAGGGCCGGAAAGATTTTCATCAACGATTTAAGGGACTTGGGGCTATTAGACCAGGTGTGTCTCCTCAATGTCGGGACGCAACATGCAATCTTACCTTTCATTTCGAGGTTAGGTGAAGACAGTCAAGGTCACTTTGTACGTATTTCAGAACTGATGAAAATTACACAATAATAATGGACGAATCGGAGTCAGGTATGGTTCTCTTGCTGCAACAGGTTTAGTTTTCCCTTTCAATCACTGTGCTGCATTGATACTCATCTGATATTTTAGGAAAAGGGTATGAATTTTTCGTTCGCTCATGTCGCAAGCTTGAGCCTGAATCTATGATAGACACCATACCCCACAAGCTATTCTTCTCGGACTCGAAGGTGCAATTTCTTCTCCTCTATTTGACTCGTTTGCTGACAAGTATTCTGCAAGGATCTGATCCAGAAACTATAGACGCAGGAACAATACCCTCTCGTTACGAATCCATTCTAACAAGTAAAACCTTATTACTCGGTGGAAAACACCTTATTACATATGATATGGACCGAGATATGTTGTGGAGGTTTGATCAGGTTTTGAAAACCCACCCTAATGGAATGAGGTTTTCGGTATTCGACGAGAATGGCGATTTATTAGCCACGAACGAGTATTTTAGGTGCGTGGATTATCTCCGGTATAATACGGCCCTTTTAATCGTCCTTTGAAGCGTCGGTGGAGGCTTTGTTGTAAATGAAAAAACTAAAGGTACGCTTTCTCTGCTAATCCTAGCTGGAGCAATTACGCAATACATAGATATATTCAGTCGACGAAAATCTGTTTTATAAGGGTGTGGACAAGAGTTTAGTTCACGAGGCACGATTGCATCAAACAAATTCTCAACCCGAGTCGACTTCTGGAATAACACGAGATTCTTCTTTTCGCAACAATCCTGATCATCCGCCATATCCTTTCACCTCGGGTGAAAGTCTGCTGGCTTTGACCCGTAATCACAACGTACGTCTTACAAGGTTGCTCTATTATATGTTATCCAATCTAAACACTTGTTTTTGTTAGATGACTATAGCGCAAATTGTCTATGACAACGAATTGTATTTTGGGTATTCCGACGACGATATAAATGCCAAGGTGGGTAAAAAAAGCATTATGGATTCCTTCACGTATGCTGAAGGCCAGACAGTTGCTGAAGATATGGTCTGTAATGGACAACTGCATCAGAACCGGAGTGTCTACGTCAGAAAAACACCTTCCAGGAAGATTAAATTTGCGACGCAGGGCTCCGATGTTATACAAACGATTGATGAGAGGGTACTTTCACAACTCTATACATTGAGGAAGTGTTGATGCAAGCTCTCCTTATAGTTTCTACCCTGGACTCACTTCTCCACACGACTGTACCCCACAGATCGAATCCGGACAAGATGCCACGGCAAATATTGATGCGCCCCAGTCGTTGGAGAGCGAGGTCAAATATGGCTGGAAGCAAGACAATAAAGGTATTCGGAAACGGCGAGATCGGCAGAAGTATGCTGCTGCGAAAGTTGTCGGAACATTTGATCATCCGTTGCTTCCGATGCCACCGGTACTTCTCTCTCACCATGACGACATTGAATATAATTTGACGTGATCGTTAGAGGAGGACTATGATTCCGGCCATGGACTTCCTGTCGTGTTATGCGATGTGCGTCACTCGTTGGCGATGTTCGACGTTAAGATACTGATTGTATCTAATGAAGAGCGGTGAATGAAGTCAACGCATCAGGCGGGAGGATCGTCACAAGTCCTACTAATGGTGCCTCAGGTCAGGCTCACGCACATCTGAATTAGTTCTAGTCTGACTGTTCATGACAGGTGTAATCCCCAGCGTACTCAAGTACATCATAGAGGTTCGACATTTATCATAAAGTGATATTTTAACCAACCATACCCCAAGTTTGTTAGCGATGATGCGACAAAATCTGTCAAGACTTTCTTGTTAACGGCTTCTGTGAGTTTACGTTCCGTCACGTATGTTATTTCTGTAATCTCATTGAAATACCAGGCGGTCGGAATGTTATTCAAACGAGGTAGCACTATCTCTGCTGCGGAAGGTGGATGCCAGGCGGAGGCGAGCATTTCAACGCACTATACGTTCACTCACTTGATGATGTATTGATCTATTGTGTAGGTCGGAGGTTAGTCACAACTGATCGTTGCCAGCACATTGTTCTGATATACAACAGTTGCGTGCTCGATGGCGGCCGCTGGTTTTGCGGCGTGCATGGGCGGTACATTGCTTGATTTCATTATTTGTTGTATTGGTTGACGCCAACACCCATCAGCTCCACCAGAAACGGTTTTACAGGTAAGTTCTTATATAATTCAAATATAGGATCTTGAAACAATTTCTCTCAAGGCCGCAGAAATCGGGATTGAACACAATCTGGGTTTGACTTGTGATCCGATTGATGGATTGGTCCAAGTACCTTGTATCGTGAGTTGTTTCTGAGCAATATCAATGGACTAATTTGGCCTTACCGATTACTGTAGGAACGGAACAGTCTAGGAGGTGCGCTATATCCCCTAAATACCCGAAACATAGTTTTGAGTCTATTTTATAGCCGTGAAGGCGGTAACTGCTGCTCAATTGGCCATGGCGTGTGACAATATTTATCGTGTAAACCTCGATCAGGCAATAGAAGCAATGAAGTTGACTGCGGCGGATATGAGTGAGTATTTATTCCTAGTATTCCTGTTCCATGTATATGATGTTCGTTTCAAATTTAGGTGTCAAGTATAAGGAAACGAGTTTATCTGTGAGCTTCAGTTCTTGCTTTTGTCGGTTTGGGCGGGTTGTTAACTGCCATTCGATCTTTCTAGGGTCTTGCTGTGAGTGTTCGTGCATATGGTTATCTATTGTCATGTATACTCAATTCTTCCCCATAGACGACCGTGAAGATTCCATTAACTGTCCCTACCTGGTTTGTTTCTGTCTTGTTACTTGTCTTCTTCTATTCATCTGAATCTAGTTGATGTAGTTAATCTGGATTCCGTGGAGTGTGTGAAGGGGGTAGAAGATTTGGCTATGGCATAGATAATACTTTAGAGCTTTCCAACAATTTACGTGCTTTATTTCCAACTTTAAATGGACTTCAATAGAATTGGCTTCGTCATCATAGTAAATTTCCAAATTTGGAATATTACATCTCAAACATCTGGCACTCCCTATTATAACCGTGACTAGATGCTGCCAACATGGATATCGCAGTTGGCTTCTGTCGGTGCGACTCGATACCTTGTGCTTTAAGCATAATTACTGTGCATGATTTGAACGTAATCCGTAGGAATGGCTGTCGCGCCACCATTGGTGTATGTTGATCAAGCCGTTTCCATTGTCCGCAAGAGGTGCGTGTGTCCATTGACAGCTTACTTTGTATTGAATTTTAACCTGAATATATAAGAGATTCTACGGGCTTTTCTCGTGATGTATGTGCTATTCTGTACGCAAAATACTTTTTTTCCTTCTGCACTTGCAACGTGTTGCTGTGCGCAACCCGACTGCGGACGCTGAAGCCGTGAAACTAGGCTCATCGCGAACATAACGAGGTGCTTCTTCTGGTTGGGCGAGCGATTCGAGTTGGTGCTGCTCTTGCAGTCTATTTTCATGATTCTGGCGCAGCTGGCGTTGCTATACATATGCATACTGTATCGACCGGCAGGTAGCCCGGAGAGTTTGGGGGTGTCGTCGAGGCCTATGTCGTTTTGGCAGTGGCGGAATTATGGGCAGTACATCGAGTTTTTGGCTGCGTTAATGTGCGTCACTCTCTTTACTTGTTCTGTTCCTCTTTTCGTTGATATTGATAACTGGCGGTTGGACTCATGTAGACTGTGCGAGTTGATACTGTTTCTGATTTTCAGCTGGTGGAAGCCGTTTGTTACGATTTTGGGATTTGCAGCGTTGGGGTTGGAGAGCACGTTGCCAATTCCGCAGATGATCAGGTATTGTTGCTGTTTTTGGGCGCCTGAATTTGTTATTTTCGGGGACTGATGATCATTGTGTGTGCGGGTAGCAATTATAAGCAACGTTCGCTTTATGGGTTTCGGCTATCTGCGTTGATCGGATGGGTTGGAGGTGATTCTTTTAAGTGAGTGCGCCTTGTGTCTCGTAATTACATCAATTCCGCAATGGATGCTGACGTCATACATCTTCAGAGTCGCGTATTTTTTCGTGTTGAACTCGCCCTTGCAGTTCAAAGTATGCGCAGTGTTTCAGCTGAGCATAGATCTGGGTGAGGAAATTTGGTTTTCTGTTTTATGTGGGTATATGCTGATCATTGTTTAGTAATCGTGGGACAGAGAATATACTACGGAAACGCGCCCCCTATGGCGACTTTGTTGAATAATGAGGAAGACGACCTTGAAGAGGCCCTTTCGTTGGTGGAAGAGTGAGACAAATGTGTACGAAGGTTTCAGAGTTGTGATGATATGGCACAATACATTATACACATTCGTGTTTCAGAGTAATTCCCTGGATCATATTAGAAGTGTTCTTTCTTACCTTGCAATGTTTGCATAGGGCCAAGTTGAAGGACCCTCGATCGTAGGCAGCGCGGATGCGACTGAGCCCAATCATGCTCGAATTATGGGATTCGCGACTCGGATGATACAATCACTGTTGAACTTGCATGCTCAAATGGCTCTGTTATATAACCTTCCTGGCCTTTACCTAAAGAAACCAATGGAAGCGTCGGATTGAAAGGTTGCCCCCCTCAGTGTGGTCGGGCCGCTTTTTAAGGGCTTTAACTCCGAGTTCAGTGAGTATCTGGCCTGCTGTTTGGGCCTGATATGAATGGAAGCCTCTTTCGCACACTGTTCTGTTTCACATGAATGTTCACGATTGGACGACAATTCCGGTTTGTTGGGGCTCACCTCGGAAAGAGAACCTTAAAACCTGATTGTGAGTTTTGTTCATTGGGTCGAGTTCTAAAGCTCGTTTGAGCAGAACTTTAAGTTGGTTGCTAGGACGGTCCGTAAGAGGATATGTATATCTGGTAAAGGACCGTGGACGGGACTTTCTGGTTCAGATGCCATAGATGCGTAATAGCAAAAATACGTTACAATTTTCAAATGGCAGGTTGGATACATCTGGGGCACCGAGGTGGTAAGAGAACAGCTGTCCTGCAAACTGATGGGATAGATATGGCCTATAGCACACGATCGCTGAGCAGTATATAATCCGTGCGAGCATTTTCAAACACGAATATCAGGTTTGTCGTCGGATCTGATAACACGACTCGGAGACTCTCGCCGACTCTTCAGGCGGCGAGATCCGCCATACGCTGCTCGTACTGCTCTGCGTATTTGATGTGAATTCCCATGAAGACTTGCTGCTTTAGTTGGTGTGCAGTATCCAGCCTGTCTGACTCCGACGGCGATTAAAGAACCCACATTCCTTGGTTGTCGGACCGCGGGTGATGGCGGCAATTTTTCGATCTCCTACTGTACGAGCGCTCCGAGTCAGCGCTGATGCCCAGTGAAAAATCCGTCGCGGCTGGTCGTAGCAAATCGAGGGAGATATCACGTATAATACGGTATATAGCGACAACAAGGGAAATCGCAGTAGCAAGATCCTAAGCGCGCGCAACTTTGAATTTATTTTGTTTCGAAAACTTGAAAACGTACTCTGCCGATGGCTCCAACTGTCTCGGAACTCG